>JAKSZP010014542.1:0-207837 GCA_022478985.1 Massospora cicadina
CAATTCACTTCGCCTTAGGGAATTTTTCCCCTAGCGACACCAGGTAATCTAGCAGGCTGGGAATATGGGCAAAAATCCCAACACCAACTACCAATTTTTCCATGTGATTAATTGAAGTAGCTTCTTTAACCCCCTTTGCAACTCTTTTGTCAATTCTGTAAAGGAAGTCAAATAATCAATAATTTCCCATTATGTTATATATCTAAATTTATGACAAATTTAATAAAGAAACTTTTTAAGCCCGGCTGTTTGTAGTTAAAAAGTTTTGTTAAAACCTACTTTATCCATACTTGCTATGGTAACTATTGATGCAAATGAGTTGTAGGCTATAATCTTCTTAATAGCTAAAGTTTGGCCTACTCCCAATGTAAGAGGTTCAGAATTGTTGTTCTCAAGCCTTAAATTAGTCCTACTAGTAATTGCGTCATTAAATCCATATTAGACCATTGGTTCTTGACTACATATACCTCAAACCTAAATATCTCAAGCATTGGTTTTGTTAGAATTTCAATTTTGATGAAATGATATTAATTTCTATTATGGTTAGATGATTTATCTCTTTACTAAGTTAAATAGACATACCAGCTTTGGCATCTACAGCTATAGGTATATCATTAACTCTTTTAGTGTAAACATTTTACACCACAGGATAAGTTAATTATGTAATTCAATTAGATCCTCCGCTTCTTCTGCAAATTTATGTTATTCTGCTTAAGCTAAAGGTGACTGATAGTAAAAATGGAGACAGTGCTAGCCTTGAAGTAAATAATTCTTTCATACCCTAGGAGGTTTGGTAACAATAAAAAAATCATAATTGTCGTTGTCCAAAACAATTGAAGGGGCAGTCAATTTAAGCATTAAAATTGATAAGTAATGCTAAGTATCATATAACGCACAGGTAGAATTAGTTCCAGCCGTACTTTACTTCAAGTTATTTTTATCACAATTCTAATATGGCTGGATGATAATCATGGGACAGCTAGGGTGGATTGGGAAGAATCCGCTGAACATGATATCAGTTATGATTATTTGAGTGCCTCAAGATGAAGCAATATTGGGATATAATGGGTTATTATTGGATCACCTCTAAATAGGGGCAATAAGGTGATGGCAACATTTGACGAATATGAAGTAAATGCCTACAAATTAGGGCGATAGAGAATTAGAGAATAACAATCTGAAATTGAGGAGAATCATCAGAATATAATAACCCAAGCTATGAGAGTGGTATCATCTGAAGCCGCTGTATATAAGCGTGATGGGCAATTGAGAGAAGTAGGTTGTTTTTAGTAAAGAAGAGAGAAAAGCAAAAAATCGCTGTATTTATTACTATAAATAGAAAGAGTCAATTGGGGTGATTGCTCCTAATTTTAGTATATTTTCAAGTGTCTAAAGGACTGACAATCACCACATTGTCTGTCTGTTGTTCAGTGGGTTTGACCTGTATGAATAATATGGCGGATCTTAACAATACTGTCCGAATTTATAACAGTGGTGCTCACTACAGGGGGTCCATTGATGAATCACCAAGTTCTACGAAACTCTAGTGGCCAGCCATGTCTTACACAGCCTGTGTTGCTGGGATATCTTCACAAAACACTGCACCAGCCAGGTATGAGGAACTCAAACTTACCTTAGACATGGTGCTCAAAAATAGGATGAACTCCTTCAAGAACGAAATGCTGTCATGCACCAGCTTGATAGCACGTTTAGTCAGAAGAAAATTTTGGGACAACAAAACTAGGAACTTGCCAACTGCTTGGATGATACTACCAAATGGCTGCAGTGCGCAGGGCAAAACTTGACCAGCGCCTCTCAGTCTTCTCACAGGGACAATGATGACCATCAAGAGGGGGCATCATATGAGGAAGAATATGAAGCTGGTCAGAGCTACTACACCCATGATGGTAGTACTGGATATGACTATGAGTCAGAGTGCCAATTATCTTAAGTAATGGCAGTGCTGCCCATGACAGAAGGTCACGCTACCCCTGAAGTGGCAGACATCACAACTTCCACTGGTCCAGCTTCTCATCAGGAAACTGCTTTCAGATACTGACCCATTACTCAGTATGGGCCAAAAACTGTGAATTGGGATGAGGAGATTAATATAAAGAAACTACCTACGTTTGATCGAAATGGGAACATACATAGTTCCTTTAAACGGTTTGAATTTGCAGTGGAAGGTGCATCTGATAGATGGAAGGCTATATTGTTGATATCCACCTTGATGTCAGAAATGCCAATCAAGTCACTTGTTACCTCCCAAGTAGCTCTGTCACCTATAAGGATGTGAAGGATACCATACTTCGCCTGTTTGTGGGTAACTCAAAGATGTCACAGTGGAAAGTGGAATTCTTAACAATCGGATTCTGCCAAAGCAAGACTCTCCTGGAGTTCGCTGATCAATTCACAATGGAAGTCCATGTGCTAATTGGGGCAGGGTACTTAGCGGAAACCAACGTGTGCATCACTATGACCTCCACGGTGAAGCCATACTGAGAGCTTCGCAATGTCATTTTGCCATTTCTGGATGATGACGTACCTATGCTCAAGATTGTACAGTTTTTGTGTTGCATATCCTCTAACTTCCCGCTGCCAAATATGGAATGGAAGACTATTGCCTCTACTTCACCTCCTTATTCAAGAGAATACTCTCACCTGACTTCAGCTCCGTTTAGCAATCCTTGGCCTTTCTATAACTCTTCACCTCGTCCTCAGCCGAATTATACTCAACAGTTCAATCAGCGTCAATGGGCTGGTCATGAAAATGGTCAGCAACCCAGCTACCGACCAGGACCTAGCTATGCCAAACATCAGCAAACATCTTACTGACCTTGGCATGGTTATGTCAATTGACCCCAAACTTTCCGATCTGAACCCTCTTATGACAATCAGGGACGTGGCTTTTATGGGGTTAACTGCTATGAATGCGGTTGTCTTGGCATTTGGAAAAATTCTGCCATAACCGCCCTATGAACTATGTATACCAAGATCAATACTATCAGGAAAAAGATGGTGCAGAGTAGAGATGGGACCCTCTACCTCCACGATTCCAACCCAAAATGTCCCTGAATCCATAGTAGTGTATCCTGAAGAAGTCCTTCAGTACAATGACGGAATTTATACCAGCAGCCAGTTGGAGGTTGAACGTAGTGATATGAGCTTAAGACAAGGCAGCGGCAGATGAAGGATCCCCAGAACAGCTGAAGCTGTATGCCTGTCAAATGCTTGATCAAGCTTCCTCAGACAAGTTTGGTTCTGCCACAGATGCGGCAACTCTGAAAGGAGTAAACGTCACCCTTCTGGTAGATGCCATTGTCAAAGAATATCCCCAAGTTGGTGAGAGGATAATGAGTTTTCAGGAAAAAAGAGATCCCGTAAATGTCCACTTATTAAACAGTCAATATTCTTCTTATTCTGAGTGCATATACTGTGATATCTTTGCAGCAAAAGATAGAGTTTGAACTATAATAGATACTGGTGCTCCAGTCCATATAGTTTTCACTGAGTTAATGGCGAAGTTGACGTTAAAACCTGATGTGGACCATCAAATGGTGTATGGAACTGCAGGAGAAGAAAGCGCCATCTCTGAGGGAGCTTACAGTGTGCTACCTCTGTGCTTTGGGTCCATTGTTATCATAGCTCTGCAATTGTGCTACCAAACAAAAACTATGACTTGCTAATTGGAACCGCTTTCCTGCGCCATTTTGGGGCTGTTGTTAATATGACGGAGGAGACCCTTGTCATTCTGGGACAACGGATATAAATTTACTTCACCTCTAGTGGAGTACCAAAGGATCTGGTGCATATGAGCCATATCAACCATGCATATAGTGATGGGGTGATGCCAGTTCATTATCACTGACTGAAGCGAAAGACTCGGCCCCTTCCCCAGCAGATATTATTATTAAGGGTTACCTCTTTGAGCTGCAGGGCCCATATCTATTCCTCTTGGCCATCAAGTCCTAGTGAACTTCGAGTTAGAGGTGGAAGTGCCTATTGGGCTATATGAGGAAGTCATTGGGCTATTACAATAAATGAAGTTTAAGCCGCATGTGGCTCCAGGGATTATATTTCCAAGCCATGTAGAGATTAAGGTTTTGTTAGCGAACCTCCAGAGCAAACCAATGCAAATCTGGTGTCATCAAATAGTATCGTATTTACATTTAATTCCAATAGAAGAGGTCCTTCAGGTTCATAATTTTGGGTCGTTGGATAAATTTAGTCTACCAGTTGAGATACCACCGGCTGGTGTATTAATGGTGGTACCGCGGAGCAATCTAATAGGACTATAAGAAGAGCAAAAAGACCAAGCAATAGCTTTATTTCAGAAGTACAAGGGGATTTTTTGCCGTGAACAATCACGACTTAGGGTGTGCTTGGGGGTGGTCCATCAAGTAGACACAGGAGATCATTTTCCTATAAGGTCTCAGCTGATCCACCAATTTAGTGCGGCAGAAGACGTTATCACTAACGAAATTGAAAAGTTGCTAGAGCAAGGGATGCTCAAACCATCCAAGAGTTCATGGGATTTGCCCTTTCTGATTGTATAAAAGAAGGATGGCACCAACCGCATAGTAATAGACTACCAGAAACTCAAGAGTACCACAAAAAGGGACTCTTACCCTTTGCCAAGGATTGATGATGCTTTGGATCTTTAGGGGGAGCCCATTATTTTTCAGTGATGGACTTGTTATCAGGGTACTGGCAATTCAAGTTACCCACTTCGGAACAGGAAAAATGTGCTGTAATCACTGCCAAAGGCCTTTTTCAGCCGATGCAGATGCCTCAAGGGCTGTGCAACGCCCCGGCTATGTTTCAGAGAGCCATGGACACTATTCTTGGTGACCTGAAACTGTCCTGCATCCTAGTATACCTCGACGATATTAATGTTTTCTCATAAATCTTTTCAGAGCATCTCAATCATTCAAAAGCAGTATTCCGCTGGCTGGCTGAGGCAAACATTAAATCTAAGCCTCAAAATGTAACTTCTTCAAAGATCAGCTGGAATACCTGGGGTTCGTTGTAGACTCTAAAGGGCTGAAACCACAGCAGGCTAAGGTGGAGGCCATCAGCAAAATGACTACACCTAATCATAAATGCAACATACAGGTATTTTTGGGAATTGTCAGTTACTATCAGCGCTTTATCCCTAATTTTAGCTGTATTGGGGGCCACTATTTGAGTTGTTAAAAAAGGATGCTGTGTTTGAATGGTTGGAACATCATCAATATGCTTTTAATACACTTTGTACAGCATTGACCAGTGCACTAGTGTTACGCTATCCAAACTTTAATCAGGAGTTTATTATCAATATGGATGCATCCCTTTCCGTTGTTGGGCAGTACTTTCTCAGAATGATGATGAGGGAGAGGAACATCCTGTAATGTACTGCAAAGTCTGGACTGTCATGAGCAGAATTATACTGTGACCGAGAAGGAATGTTTAGTGGTAATCTACACATATAAGAAATTCAGAGTCTATTTGTATGGGGTAAAGTTTAAAGTCATAACATATCACCCGTCATTATGCTGGTTGCAGAACCTCAAAGAACCAGAAGGACGGTTGGATTGATGGGCTTTTAAGCTGCAGGCTTATTATTTCAAGATCCTTCATTGATCAGGAGTAAAGCATTAGAACACTAACTGTTTGTGTGATGGTGGACCTCAGTGATAAGATGTACAATAAGATGCTCAGTGGAAGATATGATGATGTTCTTCCCCAAGTGATTAAAGCATTAAGCGAGATGAAAACAAATACCTTCCAACGGAATGGGGAACTGTACAAGATGATTGGCTAATCTACAGTGAACTTTTTGCGACCCTCAGCATGACTAGAAATCATTATGAGCGCCCACAAGGCAGTCAGACATGGTGGGGTGCATAAGACAATGGTGTTGTTGCGGCCCCAGTACTATTGGGAATTATGAGCTTCAATGTGCTCAAAACTATTTCCTGTTGCCATCATTGCCAAGTGGAGAAGCCATTCCACCGTAAGACTTCATACCAGGTAGTGAAACCGCATTTTGCTTGGCACATGGTTTCACTTGATGTTGTTGGTCCCTTGCCAACAGGAGCCAACAGGTGTAAGTACATTCTTTTGGCTATTGACCACTTGACCCAGTGGGTCAAAGTGAGGGGAAGTACGAGACTTGGGGGCAGTTACAGTAGCCAAGTTCTTGATGGAATGTATTAATTAGTGACACAGCTGACCTCAGTTTATTCTCATTGATAACAGAACCAACTTCATCTCGCACATCCTCACCAAACTGAATGAGCTTATGGGAAATTGTGGGGTTCTAAAAACCCCATAACACCCTGAATCCAATGGAATGGCCGAACAGGTGAATGGGACTCTGGTGAACATACTATGAAAATTAGTAGTGTATTGACCTTCTGATTGGAGCCTTCCATTTCCACTGCCATGTTTGCTTATAAAATTAGTTACCATTCCACCACGGGAAGAGTCCCTTCCAACTAATATATGGCCAACACCTGGCTCTTACAGCATTACTTTATTTATATGTAGAAGACACCAGCGGAATGGAACCCTACCACTATTTGACTATCTTTGCGAACACTCTGATCAAATTGTAAATAGAAGCATATTCCTTCAGCTTAGCCAAGAAGATCAGGAATCAGGCTGCTGGTCAGGCATGTCATAGTGGGTTGGCGCAGTTCAAGGAAGGCGATATGGTTCTCTTTCATGACCAACATGGGTTTGGGCAGAAACACAAGCTGGCCAGTATTTATATTGGTCCGTTCAAAGTTATAGAGAAAACTGGGGTCAACGCATATACCATCATGGGCCTTGCAATTGGTCAGATCATTAATTGAGTGCATGCAAAGTTCCTCTAACCATACAAACAATATGAGCCTTATTTTCCAGTCAAGGAGGGGGTAATGTCACGATTCTGATATGACTGTATGATAATCGTGGGACATCTAGGGCAGATTGGGAAGAATCCACCAGACATGATATCAATTACAATTATTCAGTTGCCTCGAGACAAGGCAATATTGGGATATAATGGGTTATTATTGGATCACCTCTAAATAAGGCGATAAGGTGATGTCAACATTTGATGAATACAAAGTATATCGCCTACAAATAGGGTGATAGAGAATAAGAGAATAACAAGCCAAAATCGAGGATAATTGGCAGAATAGAATAGCCCAAGCTATGAGAGTGGTATCATTTGAAGCCGCTGTATATAAGCGTGATGGGCAATTTAGAGAAGTAGGTTTTTTTAGTAGAGAAGAGAGCGGAACAGCGAAAGATCACTGTATCTATTAAAATAAATAAAAAGAGTCAATTAGGGCAATTGCTCATATTTTTAGTATAGTTTCAAGTGTCTAAAGGACTGACAATCCCCATATTATCTGTCTGTTGCTCAGTGGGTTTGATCTATATGAACAATATGGCAGATCTTAACGATACTGTTCAAATTTATAACTATTATCTTAGTCTAAGTCATACCTAATTCAATTTATAGGCTTAGAGGATAGAATTCATAGGGTCAAGCATTTATAAACTGCCAATACTCGACCTTTTGAGTTGTGAGCTCAACTTTTGTCATGCATCTAACAGAAGGATGGTCAATGGCTAAGACTTCACTAGCCTTCTCAAATTCTATAAACCTTTCATTTAGTTGAGTCACAAGCACAAGAAAATAGAGTACTCATTAGAGACTCATTGTGTTTAAGGTCTTGTCCACAAGTTTTCCATCTTCAACTTAAGATTTAACAATTTGGACTGGTCCAACTACTTGTGACAGGTAGAGGAAATTCTTATAAGCTTATTTTACACTATTCATTCATAGGAGAGGGTTATTTCTATTTTATGGCACTCCCAACATGTGATAGCCAATGTCAGAATCTTAATCAAAAATTTTTTTATTGATCTTCAGTATTTAGCAACGATATACTGAAAAGGGTCCATTTTCATCAGATAAGAATATAGTGTCCTCTTTCTTTTCAGGGTATTCTACTGTAGTGCAGTATCATGAAGGTGATCAGACTTTCTGCATCTAAAATACATGATTAAAATCAGAGCCATTATATTTAGATATAAGTTCATTGTTCTTCAATTTGTACTTCTTATCTTATCCACATGGAATTTGAGGGGTGCAACTAGTATAATGATGCTGAGGACAACATTTACCTTGATATTCACCTTGTACATTACTATAAGCCTCCTTCAAGTACTTCTATGTTGTTTCAGTATTAATGTCAAGTGTCATGTTAATGAGAAGTTGTGATTAGCATTAATAAATCTAAAAAGATTAGTCTACTCAGTAGTCATATATAATTTTAAATTTATTGCGGGGAAGGCCAACCATGGGACGGACACTTACAAATATGACTCAGGAAAGATAAACTTAGTACCAGAAGGGGCACCCCAGAGAAGCGATGCTATCTCTTGTTGCCAGCGGGAACGCCACTTATGGAGAGAGGGAGGGAACGTGTGAAGGGGCCGTAGCCACTATTGAGCACGTGTGGAGTAAGGGGTCTGATTTGATGAACCAGACTGGGAACCAGGAGGAGACCAGCTGTTGGCGACGCGGTGGGAGATATCCAAACATCCACACTGGAAAGTGGTCCACCAGATGAGACCAGAATCTGTGGACAGCTTCAGGGAGGGTGGGGATGGAGCCAGCGATGGCATCCAAGACAATCGTGTGGATAGTCCACATGGCGATTGCAACCACCAGAGCACGGAGGGAGGGTGGGAGGGGGAGGCCATTAATGAAGCAAACATATCTCTTGACAGACTGAAGGGATGCGTTTGATCCTGGCCTAGCAGACGTTGGACTTCGCGCCATATTACTTTAGAGGTGAAGCACTTCTCCAGGCGGTGGAACAGCATTCCATACTGGCCACACATGACACAGTATGAGTGTAAAGCGTTAGAGCGCTCAGCTGTACAATACACCCGCCTCAGGCAGCGTCACACATGGGAGCGGACTTGAGGCTGCAACAG
Source organism: Massospora cicadina (assembly GCA_022478985.1). Taxonomy (NCBI): domain Eukaryota; kingdom Fungi; phylum Entomophthoromycota; class Entomophthoromycetes; order Entomophthorales; family Entomophthoraceae; genus Massospora; species Massospora cicadina. Next base: position 8,986 of record JAKSZP010014542.1, read on the forward strand.
AGGAGGGTGTGCGTAATTCCAGATAGTCTTTTGGGTCACAGTGGAATAAGGGATGTCCATCATGTCCAGGTAGTCCACCCTGGATAGGACATGGGGTCGAATGGGGATCACGCCATCATGGATGGGTAGCCCCTGTACCTCTTATGTGAACTGAGGAGAGGGGCGGCCTCTTTGGGTGTATGTCCACTAATACAAATTCTCCACTCTGCGCTTCGCATGGAGAGTAGGATTCGTTTGTAGTGGGTTTTAGTCCCGTGAGGACCTGTGGCCGATGTGTGTGATGCGAGGTATTTCATCAGGGAGTGGGGGTTTGATGGATTGTTGAGGCCCATAGCTCGGGAGAAGTTGGAGTGGGCCGCACGGGACCAGTGTTGGGATGGGAGTGTAGGAGCGGTGACGGCCGCGATCCAGGTGCCCAGGGTCTTGGCAGCATGGGCTTTGAAGTCAAGCAGGCCCATGCCACCTTGATGATGAGGGCCAAACATGGCCTCTAGCCATACTGGTGGAGGGCGGCCTGACCAAAGCCATCCTTGCAGCAGAGCATACAGGGATTTGAAGAAGCTTGGGGAGAAGGGGATGGCGTGGGCTCCAAACCAGACTTTGGATAGGAGCATAGAGTTGGCAAGAACAACTCTGCCAGTGAGGGTAGTAGGGTGGGCTCTGAGAGAGGCGATTCGCTTCGTCACGTTGTCCAGTATACAGCACTCCATTACTGCGGACGCATATCTGCCTGCCTCCATCCACACGCCCAGATGGTGCACCGGTCCTATGGTAGGACGTGGCATGAAGGGGAGCACCAGTGGAGCGGTGTGTGTTGAGTTAGTAAGGCGTGGACGTGGGCGAGCAGATGGGCCGGGTTGGGAACTACTTGCTGGGGCCCATCAGTTCTGAAACCGACCAAGGAGGATGATTTCGGTTTTGGAGGCGTTCAGTGTCGCGTTGCTTACCTGGGAATATTCCTGGATGAGGGCTTCAAGTGCGCGTGCATCTTTGTTATTAGACACCCCCACCACGCAATCATCTGCAAATGCCATCATCTTGACTGGGGTTTGGCCTGGCACATGGACCCCAGTGAGTTGTGCATTCACATTTCGTAGTAGTGGGTCAAGGCTGAAGTTGTATAAGAGTGGGCTGAGGGGGTCCCCTTGTCGCAAGCCCCTTTGAGGGCGGACTACTTCTGTTAGGAAGCCTGGGCCACGCACTGCCATTGTCACAGATTTCGTGAGCAGCATCACTCAGTTTATGATGCGGGGGGGTAGGCGGAATTGATGGAGGCAGGCCCTTAGGTATTCCCAGTTTACTCTATCATAGGCCTTTTGTTGGTCCAAGAATACAAGTGCCCCAGAGGCTGTGGACTGACACACATTAGCCACAGAGTGCACGTTATCCCAAATTGACCTTCTGGGGATGAAACTGAATTGTTCTGGGGTGATAGTGGCAGATGCTACAGTCCCTAAACGGTTAGCCATGATTTTTGTTAAAATTTTGGTGTCTGTGTTTGTTAGAGAAATGGGGCGCCAGTTGGTTAAGTCAAGCTTATCCCCTTTTTTGAAGAGTGTGACAGTAAAGGCCTCATGTCCTCCTGGTAGGAGGCGCGTTTCCAACAGGCTTTGGTTGAGTGAGGCTAGCAGCAATGGGGATATATATTTGAAATATTTTTTGTAGAACTCATATGGAATGTCATCTGGGCCTGGGCATTTTTGGTTTGGCGCACCACGAATGGCTGTCCATAATTCGTTTGGAGTAATTAAATTCATTATTTCCGGGTATTGGAAAATGGTGCAGATATGAGCTTAGGTTGAGAAATTCTGCCATTTCGGCCGGCTGAATTGGTTTGGCTCAGTATAACTTGAAGTAATATCTTTGCATTTTGATTGCCACTTTGGCAAGTGTGTCCACAATGGAATTATCCGATCTTCAAACCTGTGTGCAGGCCATGCTCTGGCGTGGTGCAAAATTTTTTTTAAAGAAGTATGCGGTGCACTTGTCGCCTTTAGTAATGTGTGTGGCCCTGTATTGGACACAAATCTGATGTTTGTCTTGCCTTTCAAGTGCATTGAGGTGGGCAGCTGCCTCTGCCCACTTCCGGCCCCATGCAGGGCTGTATCCTGTGGCTGGAATGTTGGACTCCAAGTGGGCCAATTCCGCCAGCGCGCGCGAGATAACTGCTGATGTGGCTCGTGAGCATCTGGAGGAGAGATGGCGATAGTGGCGGATGGTGTCCTCTTTAAAAGTTGCCCATGTGGAAATGGGGTCCGCACAAAATGGTACAAGAAATGATTTCAATAAAGTTGCCTCTTCCACCCACATGGAAAATCCTGGTGACGCGAGCTTGGGGGGCGGATTTTGCACCAATGTGGGGCCTTTACAACTGTGACAGGTAAGTGGTATGTTATCAAGACGAGTTGGTGGTTGAAGAATTCCATTTTTGTTGTTTTGAAGTGGGAGATGTGGGGTTGGAATTTCGCCGGCGTTAGAATAAGGTCAATGCGGGTCATGGACTTTAATTGGCCATTGTGGATGTGGGGATGCGTCATGTTTTCGAGCAGTAGAGCATGTCATGGCAGCGCATCCATTAACCCAAGGGTGGCTTTTAAAACGCGTAGTTCTATGTGACCCTGTGGGGCGTGGGGTGAGGGAGGCCACTGGCCCATTGGTGAGGTTAGCCAACAGTTCATGTCACCAATTAGGAAAGAATTGGGGGATAGTGGGAGGGATTTGACCAATGAGAAAAATTCCTGACGCTCGTGTGCACCGTTTGGGGCTTAGATATTGACAATTGTGTGTGCAACGTCAGCCCACGAGAAGGTGACAACGAGCACTTGGCCATTTAGGAATGTTTCTGAGAATATGAATTTAAAAATTATTTTTCCAAATTAGCACCCCACAGTGCTTTGACCAAAAGGATAGGGATGGTAGGAGCATTGTTTTCCAAGCTTCCTCAAGACTCGTGGACAGTGGGACTCCTGGATGGCCAGGATATCCATGGGTAAATTGTTTTGTAAAAAACTCAGTTTCCTAGCCTGGGACGGGAGGCCTTGAGTCCAGCAATATTCAGCATCCCTAGAGTGAAGGTTTCCCCCATCGCACCTTAGGTGCGAGGGGGTGGGCCCCTGGGCCCACCAGCCTCTTCCAGGTCCCCACAGGCTTTCACAGCAGCGCGGGTGTTAGCAACAATGCTATCAGGGTTTTTATCAATTTTTGTGGAAAGAGTCGCGTTGGCTTTGACCTTCGCTTTTTATTTTCCCGACAGCGGACAAATTTTTTACGGTGCGGATAAGTTTGGTGCACCATCGAGCGGGTCAAAAAAATTTTTTTCACTTGGGATAGGTCCCAAGTCAGTTTCAACTGGAGCTTGGGTGCAGCAATTGGGTGAGATCAAATCTCCCAATGGATCCTCAGATTGAGTGGCCCACTCAGCATGGGCCTCCCAATCTGATTGGGTGATGGATTCCCAAGTTGCTTCTGCTGCAAAGGTCTCCATGTCCTCCTGGCGTTGTGAGTGTGGGATGGTGGTGGTGGCCTTGGCCGCTTCCTTGGCCATGGCCCTATGGGCCTGCTTGGCCTTCTTCCACTCCTGCGGGGAGATGGGCTTTATTAATAGGTAGCAGCCTTGTGCTCCCCATGGGAAAGCCTCCTTGGTGCTTGCGGTTGGTTCGTAGTGCACCTCTCTGCTGGCCATGGCCGCCGAGGGGTGCTCTTGGAATGTGACGCCCTCCTTGATGGGGCATGCGTGCACCTTATGGCTGAATGTATCACAGTGGGTGCAAATGGGGGGCGCGCTGTCCACGGTTACCCGGAATGGGTGGGTGTTATGCCCTGCAATGTCAATAAAGGTGGAGTGCGGGATCTGGGTTAGGTCCTTTGCAATCTCCTCAGTTGGGGTCAGAACTGCGATGGCTTTGCCAGTGCACAGGTGTGGCATCAGCGTGAAACATTGCATTTTGAAAGATTGTATTTTGCCATATATGGCGAGACCATCTTTCAGGTGTTGCTCCAAAATGTCACATTTTACTGTAGTAGGCAAAAAGTCAAACGTGAGGAAAATTTGGTTTGATTTTGTCCATCTGGTGCATTTGGTTTCGATGACCCATTGCCCTTCAGGGAGGTCAACCACTATGCGCACCGCTGCAGCCTTATCTGCTGCTATTTTGCTTTTGAAACCTAGATCCAGCCAACCACACGACATGGAGTGAGGTGCAACGTACACCGCGGTTAAGAAAATTTTGTGTACATCTTCACAAAATTTTTCCCATAAGGCCATTTTATGGATGTCCAGATACACACAGACTCCGAATTCCACCAACAAAAGTGGCTGGGAGTGTGGCGTGTTGATGTACCGGTTGCATCGTGCTTGCCACACAAGTATCTTTGGGGAAATTGTGACCGCCAGTTTTTTTAGATTTTTTTTCTATTCCACCAGATTCTCTGGGGCGTTTTCGAATGTTAGAGGCCACGGGCCTTCCGCCTGCTCCTCTTGCCTTGCTTGCCCAACTGCTCCCAGACATGGGCGCAGACTAATATCCTCTATGAAATTATCAAACTAGATTTAGTCTTGAATTGAATAGGTTGCAAAAGTGTTTGCAATGAGAAAGAAAAGTTTATTTACCTCAGTAGTCATAAATAAAGTTCATTAGTTAATAAGCTGTGCCTTTAAGTAAAATTGTGAGGAATAGATTACAACTGTCTCAGCTTTACCCAACTTCATCACGAGGAACTAATTTTAATGCTATGTACTTTTTGCAAGCTTCCAAACATGTGTTAAAAATCTTCTTAACATCGGCCCATAAGTTCCCTGGTGTCATTATAGCTCTCAAGACCTCTTGTGCATCTCTAATAATGCATCCATGATTGTGAAAAGCTTCTTTTCAAGTCACTTGTTCCATCCATTGAATTCTTATACATCAGGAGGAACCAGATATAGTGCCCTCATCAGGTTTGTACATGGTCTTAAAAAGGGGTGAAAGTTAGGATCCTTTTAGGGGAGGTTGATTATAAACTTTGTCATATGATTAGCATAGGGGCTTTTAGCATAACATGGGACTTTTTAGTAAAAACTGGTCATTGGTGTTGCTGAGAAAATTAAATGTTTTAAACTATTGCTGAGATTAGTCCAAAGAAGACTTTATGGTGCCTAAGTAATACTCATGGTCTTCAAGTATTCAATACTTTTAAAATAGTATCTTTTAACTGCTTTAGCATCTGCTCATATTTTTACTGAAGTTGAATATTATTGAGTAGATATAGGCTCACATTATGAGCAAAATATTATTTCTGGTAATACCTTCATCAGTCAATCTGAATACTGCTGAAAGATTATGTTATAGAGAATTATTATTTCTTTATACTAAAGTCAAATCTCATTGGCAGTATTTTAGCAGTTGTTTCATAGTATTATTGCGATTTAAGCACAACAGCTAGCTTGACAACATAATTATGTAGTAAAAATGGTTCTTTCAGTGTATCATAGTACTCTATTCAAAAATCCCAACACTCGATGATGAACACAATAACAGGATTTAAACCCAAAATAAGTTAAAAAACAACGTTATACACATCAGGGAGTTCCAACTTTTTCAGCAACTTCAGGATCTGGTAATATGCTCTCAAGACTAGTAGTTTTGAAAGATAGCTTTTATCCCTCACCAGCCTTTATGCCAATCTTTGGGCCTCTGCAATGTCATATGGTTTTCCTATTGGGGGTTTTATATTTAACTCTACGTTGGTAATATCTGTTCTCAACTCGCCATATCTAGTCCTATAGACAATCCCAATCCCTTAATTGCATTCCATTGAATGATCATCTCAGGGTTGTCAAGGTGTCACTGCCCCTATAGTGAGCACAACTTTTGGAACTTTAGCCTCTGAATGCTAAAGTAAAGGCAGGTGCTAATGAGACCAAGGGTTATAAACTTACAAAAGAATAATTAGGATGTAACGCCGTTTCTAATAACTCGTTAATACTAAAACTAAGGTAGCAATTTTCATCTTGACTGTTTTAAACCAATATAAGTTGTTCTCACTCTCTCTAGATGTAGTAAAGCCAAGTTAATTTCAAGACTTTTGTTCATCCAACTTAACTTGGGGGTTTTTACACTAAACTATAGACAAAGATCAAATTGATATAATAAACTAGTTAGGATTTACTAAATTCAAACATAAACTTTAAACTAGGATATTTAAACACTGTCAAAAGCACCTTGACGTAATACTTTGACTTGATATCGTCAGCCTTCTACCTTGATTATGTGGTAATTTTTAGGAACATCATGGTGGGATAGTAGGATGTGTGAGAGCAGGATGTAGTAGTGAGAATTGATCTAGTTAGATGACGTTTGATAGTGGATTTTTGAAGCTTTCTAGGTATTTTAGATTGTACACTTCAGATCATAGTAAACCCATTTTTACTTGAGTTTCAAATTAGATCATTTGCAATTAATATTGATTTTTTTAAATTAATTACAAAAGTATAGTTATGTTATCCACTTTTTTGTTAAATTATCACATTTTTAAGCATTATGAAAGGCAAGCTGTCAATTTCTCTTTCTTTTAAACATCACATTATTAAAAATTAAATTAACCCTTTAAATTCAAGTTCCACTAGGGATTTAAGAAAACTAATAGTAATAATGGCAGGAAATTCCACAAAAGTACTCCTTGACTTGACTATATGAGCCAGAAACCCCTCTGAGCATATTAACTCTCTGTTGCCAACCTCATTTTAATCAGAGTCACGCTCTCAGGCAGCGGTGCAAAAACAGCCACATCTGAATAAGTGGTTACTTCACTAATTGTCAGCTCCACAGTTTGTGTCTCTAAAACCTGCAAGCACATGAGATCAGTGTGCAATACATCCCAATAACCTTTTGGGCCTACTCCTATTATGGAGAACATCGCCCAAACAGTTTTGATTGCATCAGATCAATTAGATGCACCTCAGCCCTTCCAGTCACCCTCCTCACCGTTGAGTCAGATGTTTCATACCATCCTACTATCATTAATGGTGAATTTCTGAATCCCATCATGAGAGGCTATTCCCAACGGCCTGATCATCAAACCATCGTCCAGAATGTTGGGTCAGATGAAAAATATGGTTTAAAAATCACTAAATTGCTATCCGAATTTTCTCAATGAGAAAAAGTCTGAATTATAGTCCAGTTCTTTGCATCCAGTTTAAACTCATCAGTCCTGTTTAAATCCCTTAAACGGCATCTCAAAAGTCGGAACTTACTCATCTCAAGCTGAAAATGACTGATGTTTCAATCAGTTAGAGTTTAACATGTTATGACACCCAAAAACCAAATCACATTTTGAAGAACAATTTTGGGATCTAATGAATTAGTTCCCTTTCCCCAATTATCCGGGTTAATTCTGATCTAAATGAGCCAACTCAAGCTGGAGATGCTCAATCAACTGCACCAACGCCAGGCAGCACCATAAACCACTTAATTGTGCCAGCAAACATATATCTACACAAAATTTGCCCTCACCACTTACTCAAATTTTACCTGCATAACAGCTCAAAGCAAGTTTTGGCGCACCAAGGGGGCCACTGGTCTTAGAAAAAACCCTTGCACAAGTAATACCCAAAGTTGATCCCCGTAAGTAGCATTTATTTCTATTTTAAAAAAATGGGCAGAAATAGAGCGCAAAAAGCTTTAAACCCGGCCAACCCTCTCCCATGAAATTCACCTTTAATATGGGCATGATCCTGTTGAATACTACACAGAGGATTACTTTACATACTAAGCAATTGCAGAGACATTCCAAATCAACACCACCATCCATCAATCAGTGGAGGGACACTACATTGATGTGGGATTTACTGAAGCTGCCTATACCAACTATGCTGCCACCTTTCAGTTTTTATTCTTTGTGGATCTCTACTTTTCTTGCGCACATGTTATCAATGCAGAAAAATATCATGTTTTACATTTTCAAATCTCCCAACGACTATTTATTCTGAATCACTTAAGCTAGGCTCCATCGTGGTTTAGTGGGAATTTGGGCCTTTATTCACAGTAGACTTTAGTGTCCTCGGTCCTATGCTCTCATTCAAGGAGACCACCTGGCGAGGTCATCATTTATCCTCTCCCACACTATTGATCGCATTATAGAGGTAATTACTCTTGTGTGGAAGTTGTTAGGACATACCAAGAGATCTTCTTTGTTGACCCTAACCAAGCGCTCACTATTTGTTCATGGTTTAACGCCTTGGACACCTGTATAATGGCTATACAGCTTGAAAATATGTCCTCTAAGTTATCACCCAAGGAGGCTAAACCAAGAAAAAACGTTCCCACGTAGCTGCAGCAGCAATTAAACAACCCATAAAACAGTTTCCAGTTCAGGATCATACCCCTTAAGCCCTTCGTTGTGAAGTTGAAACTTCAGTGCCAACAGTATGTCCACGTATTCTTGGGACCCAAGCACCTCCCCCAGTGGGCACATACTCTATTCTTGCGGTGTCACTACCCTCTCCTGCCAATAATAAGGCATCCCCCACAAGGTGGCTATCGTTGGCCACCCCTACCTAGCGCACCAACGCACCCCCACCAGTCTCCATTAGCACTCTACTGCACCCAAACAGGAGCTGTTAATGAATCTCATCCCACCAACAATGACTTGCAATCTACAATCTGTGGTAACGCAACAACTCAAAGAGCCCTACTCCCCCTACACCCCACATCTCGCAAAGCTCCTTTGTAGTGTTAAGGATGAGAGTATGAACTCAATCTCGTCCAATGTGGATACTGCCAAGGCCACCATTGAGCAACCTCAGGAACCTCCCCTGAAACGTAACAGGGGCAGCATCCTTGACTGGCTCTCTGGATCCTCCGCCCTTCCTCCCCTAGCCACCCTTCAACCACACGGCGCTCTACTAAGCTCACTGAAAAGAATAGTTAAGATAAGGGACTCAAAATAGCCGCCTTCCAGCTGCAGGTCTGAATGCTTCAAACCTCTAGGATGAGGAGGGGAGCAGCTATGAGTCCCCACGGAAGTACCCTGACCCTGAAAATTATAAACTCAGATGGTTTTGCATGATTATAAGTAAAGAGCCTGCCTCTTTAGCAACTTCAGGTCACGCGGGTTGACATTGCTTCTGTCCAGGAGCCTCACCTTTACACAATGAACACAAAGTATGAAATTAACAGTTTGGATTCAACTCCTTCTTGACAGAACATGCAGACCATATAATTCTGAATCTCCACATCAAAACTAACACCTTCTCAAACACTTAGGTAGCCATCTTATATTGTCCTAGATTATAACACCTGAATTTTCCTTTTTTGTCGCCAGTATATACTTGACTCAATCTGAAAATGACCAGAAACAATTCTGGAGGATCTAGTCCACCTGAATCTATCTCAGAGTACAATCTTATTAGGATAGATTAACACTAAATTAAGCCGCGTTTGTGATTCTTACCTTTCTGCAACAAATGAACGCCATGTATCCAGTGGACTACAAAACTTTCTTCACACTAGTGGCTTTACAGATTTGCTGCCACCCTCTGCGTCTGGCCTTGGTTATATGACCATTATACAGTATAATGGAGGAAATTCCAGTCAGCATTACTCATTGACTTGAAACTAATAGAATCTCCTTTGGTTGGCTATGTCTCATCTCCAATGGCCCACGACAATTATCTAAGTGATTTAAGATCACTCACTGTTGCATTTCCACCACACTCAGACAATCACGCAGGCTTTGGAGAAGGTTTTGCTTAGCTCTTCTAAAACAATCCCTTTGTTAAGGAGAAGTAGTCCTCAACCATATGGGGCAACTTTTCCTTCTCAACATCGCACCTGAGCAACCTCAGCGCGAGTTGGGCAGCACCCAAGACGGGAATTAACCAGGCGTCTTATTCTGTGAAAAGCTCAGATGACTGCGTCTCGTTCCAGAAAAAGATTACTGAATCTAAAATCAGGCACCTGGAACGGAGCTGCAAACCTTCATCTCTCCCAATTGACTGAATGACTAGTAAGCCGCCCAAAAAGCTCTTCTATCAGAATTAGCCCTGCAGGAAAAGCGGGAAGCCTATTTCACATCTTTCCACTATTATGCTAAGTGGGAACGCCCTACCCACTTCTTTTTTAAAAGCAAAAGTTACAGATCTAAGGCGCAGAAAATTACAGCTCTGAAGGCTGGCACTACCACTACAACGGACAAAGAGACCATCACACAGGAACTGCACTGCTTCTAATCCAACCTTTTCCATGCTAACCAGATTGACCTGTCAGATATAAAAACTTTTTATGGAGTAATCCAGCGCATCCCACTGACACACATGCAGACGAAGCTCTTAAGGCCCCTGCCACCCGTTAGGAGTTATGGAAATCTTCCTTAAATCTTCGCAGCTTAAAGCCCCTTGCCCAGATGGCACACCATTTGAGGTATACCTTCTAGAACCTTTAGTGACAAGAAAATTTCTCTGTGAACTGTTCGCCTCACTTTTGTCTCAAGGCGAGGTCCTCCCTGATTCCAGGGATATAATAACAAACCTAATTCATAAGAAGTCAAACCGTGAGAATCTGGTCAACTGGCGCCCTTAGCCTTGATTGATGCGAACCACAAGTTATTACAAAGCTTCTGGTCAACCGCATAACAGCTTGGGTTTCTCCCAGCCTGAACTCTTCCCAATATGGTTTTATTTTGGGGAGGTCACTATGGGATAACTATAATGATCTCCGCGCGACTTTGCTTGCTAATGCAGGGAAAATGGTGTGTGGTTTCTTATTCTATGGAAGGCTTTATGATCTCTTTTCTGAAAGTACATAGATGCTTCCTTATCTAGCTTCCACCTTCCCTACAGCAAGACATTAAATCTTCGCGCTCTATGACCAACTCCATACCAAATCCGTGCATCAATGGGTTTTCAGTTTCAGTTATGTTGGGCAGGGTCTCTGCCAAAGTAATTCTTTAAGCCCTTTCCTTTTCAATATCACTCTTGATTCGCTATTGGCCTCTTTTCAGGAGAAGCTGACGGGGTCATAGTACCAGGTAAGGCCCCTACCCGCAGTATGGCATTTGTGGATGACACTGAAATCACGTTTGGTTGCCTAGAGGACATCACCTTTGCTGCTGTGATTTTTGAGAGTTACACTAAGGATCTCATAACCCCAATATCAACACTTTAAAGCAACACTAGTACAGGTTGGCTCACTCACACTTCCCCCGCCATTTGGTCTTGAGCCTACACGTGGTACCTTATGTCACCCAAGGGCCCTGAACATCTCACAAGGAGTTGTACTTAGTGCTAATGAGGACATGATACTGGAAGTGGTAAACTCCACAATTGTCATCTGGAACAGATGAAGTTATAACCGCTGGGTCTAGCACTAATGTACAATGTGTTCCTATTATATTAAGTTTAGTTTCTTGCGCATGTCTGTCCATTCTCAGACTCATTTTATACACAGCACAACGATGTTTCCGCTGTTTGATCTAGAGCTCCAACCACACACACCTGGCACTGAAAACAATAGCCCAACTCCGTTAATAAGGAGCCCTGGCTTCTGGACACCCTCTCTCATGCCACCCCCAAATATCTGAAGCTCCTTCACCCAGTTGTATACTGGGATGCGACCCCCATCCCCCAGTGGGCGCCTGCCCTCCGCCAATCTGCGTCAGCATCTCTGGACCTTCCTAAAGCATCGTTGACATCTTTAGAGTAGTGGCTTACTAACCACTTAGGTCATCACCTGAAGCCCTCCTCCTCCAAATATTAATATCAAGCTTTCCTTGCCCTGAGACGAATGGGCGCATGGATATAACACGCTTTCCCATACAGAAGGGATGGCACAGGCCTCAGCCCTCATCCCTGTGTGATTGTAACCTATGAACAGGTAGTCATATCTCACCTCAACCCCCAGAATAGACCTCCAATCTGGCCGTGCCTCCTTGAAATCCTCCCTCCATTAACGAGCATAAACCTCCAGAGGCTCTGGAAGGATGTTTAACACCCAAAAATTTCTGTGAAGGTGTCTAACACCCTATTTTGGACACTCTATTATTAATACAGAACATGAGATCAAATGGTTCTACCTTTCAACACCGCATCTACCCTCATTGTTTGGAGCCTATTGACTCCCATCTCCACTACTTTTTCATATGTCAAGGGTAACTTCGTTCTTCCCAAGGTCCACATGCTTCTACATGCCTTTCCATGGTATGGCAACCCTGTTCAAGATCTGTTTTAAGCAGACTCTACCTAAATGCCATTGACCCCTCCAAGTCCTTGCCTATGCCACAGCACTATGGATAATCTACAATTCCTTCCTTTGGGCAGCTTTTTGACTCACAAGTATGGACCCTACAGCACATGACTGCACAATTTAAGGTGAACTTTAAGATGGCCCCAAAAGTCTCTATTATGTTGCCAATCCTCCCTTTATTAATAACTAGTTCAGAGAGGCTTTGGCGAACCAACCCTCTACCTTTCTTGACGTCTCCTCTCCACCTTTTCTTACCTCCAGCTCTCAGGAGACAGGTGCAATTAGATAAGCATCGATGAATCCCCTCAGGTCAGAACCAGCTAGTACTAAAAAAAGAGAACCTTGTATTAGCTGTGCCCAAGGTGATAGTCTGAGCTGAAATGTTTTTCGTCATTTTAAATCAGCAAGAAGTAAGCAGATATAGATTTGGTGTTATTTGGACCCAAAGTGCTATACTATGAGTCTACTTGAGATCTGTGACAATCTTGATCTTCTTAATAATACAGTATGTGACAACGTTTATTAGATATTCTGTATTCAAAACATATCATTACTTGAGCTTTTAAATCAAAACTTCCACCATGCTTATTGTCACTCCAAAAGTTAGCGGTAAGGATAAAACCTCTGAGACAAAATGTTGCATTGATCTTCTTAGTTGTCATGATATACTTATTCTTGATTTCCACTAGAATTTGTATACTTAAGATGGGCTGAAAAATATGGCAAGTTTCTTGTCAGCGTCACTGGATGACTAAATTTACACTTAGACATCTGATCACTTGACTGAAGTAGGTACGTTCTATAATGGCATAATCAATTTTTTGCGTCCTAGCATTAGATTTGGTAATCTCAAAGGGTGCCCCTAAAATATATTAACCAGTATCTTCAAACCCCCTTATAGTTTGCGATTGAATATTTTAAAATGCACATGAAATGAGCAATTAGTAATTGTTTGGAATGAGGTAATGTAGATTAGTCATCTTTAGAGATACTGGACCCTAAGCCAACCACTCTTTTCCCTGCTTGGAGAAGCTGGGGATTATTATAAAGCATTCTTTTTATGTGTAATTATTATTCTTACAGAAGTTACACTTAAGTTTCTCCACCTTATTTTGTTTGGCTTCTTCCTCAGTGTAGACCTTGCGGTTTGTAGGTGCATTTTGAGTAGACTGCGGTCTGTGTATATCAACTAAATTGAATAAAGACTTTTTAATTCTGAAACAAAGTTAAAACTTTTTGAACTGAAGAAATGTACATAGATAAGTTGTGATTGCTATGAAAACCTGAAACAATTGCTGCTACTGTATAATTTAATGTGAGCTTCTTTGAGGTCTTTAGAATATGAGCCTCAGTATAGAAACAATCTAAAAGTTTAGTTAGGGTTTCAGTTCAGCTTAACAAAATTTTACTAAAACCTGTTTCTTTATACTCATGCTTTTCCTTTGAAAAAATCTTTGATTAGCTCTTCTTTCATTTTATACCAAGATTTAGGATATCCATGTGAGGGACCATAACCTCCTGTGCAATGCAATTTAAACCATACAGGATATGTTTGACCTTATATAAATCTGTTGCACTTTCCATTGCACCTCATAGACATAGAGAAAGTGTGCAATAATTCCTTCTCTAGGTGTAAAGTTGTCCTTGAAGGTAGGTCTAAAGGTAACAGCTTTTAGTTCTGGACAACATGTACTCTGGAGCCATCTTATCATGCAATTTTGACATATGTATCACTTTGCTCAATTTGGCGGGAGAGTTGATGAAATAAATATTGTAAGAGTAAGATACTGTTTTTTTCTTTCTTCTTGGCATCACTTTTTTGCAAATTTAAAAAAAAGCAGCATTAATTTTCCATCGCCACCTACACTGTATCAGTTTCCATTTATGTCAGCGGATCAGCTACCTGCTGCCCCAGAGTGGGGCAGCAGCGCTTTACATGCTAGTGTTTCCTAACCAGCAGGCAAATGCATACGGATGGGCTCATCCAGCCCACCTAATGTATCAGGCCGATTTGTCCCTCCAAGGGACTTATTATTACACTTAGCGTGAGTTCACCCAACCGCGCCCCCAAACCCTTGCCCTGCCCCAATCCAATATTCGCTTTTGCCTCTGAGTCAAATAAAGATGTCTCTTCCCATATGCTGACAAAGAAATAATTGAGATGGCAATGACCACGTTTTCACCAGCTGGATTTATTGACTTCCGCCCTTATAAGGGCTATTTTGATATTGGTTCACCCACTGAAGAGGACGCAGCTGCTGCAGCAACTATGCCCTTAATATAAAAACACACCTATTACCACAACCGTACACACCTCCCCAGTGACACCACAATGGTGGTGACTTTTGTAAACCTTCCTTTGCACCTTCCCCCTAATACACTCTATGAAGAATTGATGATGGATCTGTCCATATATGTTACAGACCCCATCCTCTATTTCCTGGTCCTGAGTGGAGCTGAGCGGTTAGCGGCACCACAGGCACTGGCCACCATTACCCCCCACCAGCCAACCATAGCCCAGCACATCCCACCACGTGCCCTATCCCATCTGCACCAGATCACTTCTTTTGGGCTTGTATTGACAACAGGTGCACCGTTTTCTCCCTCTGTCATGAGTTGGATGATTCCAAAAAGACTGTAGCTACAATTTAAAAAAATGCGGAATCTTCCAAGCCCACACATGATGCCACACAAACAGCGTTTGAGTGGGGATTTTAGCTGCCCCCACCCCCTCCAGCTAAACGCTCAAAAATCAGAAAAACCTTTGCAACCAAAGCCCAAGCTGGCTTAATTCCTCACATTATACTCAATCAGGAGCAGGTTTGGGCCTAAATTCAATCCAACTAATTTCACGCCCCAAAACTTACCCAACAAAAACCACATCCCTTTAAATCAATCATGCTCAGCCAAAATCCCTGGGACTTATTGGATGAAATAACTGAATCTGGGTAAATTGTCCCACCTCCTGACTTTTAAATTAATTTGGAACCACATATACCTTCAGATTTCGATGCCCCATTCTCACCCAAGAAATATGTCCCCAAACCCACCGCTACCCCATTATTGAGTGACCATTAACTTTCTGAGGCCGCAGTAATCTCTCCTGATAGCCGCCATCTCCACAAAGCCGTGGCACTCTTTATCACTGAATTTAATGAAGGGCTACAATTAACCAATTTCCCTGCTGATTTCCCTGAGGTTGCAAAAGTGGAAATTGAACGATTAAGGGAAACTGCCACCTCTGCTATTAAGCAAGTTGTTGCACTGGCAGAATTTTCCCCCACCACACATATCACCAGAGCCAATGTAACAAAATTTTCCAAGCTTCCTGATTCATGCATACAAGCTGAACACCATGTTGCCAAATTCCTAGAGGCTATGCTCCAGGCCCAGATTGTTACCAAAGAACTTAACAATTATCTATTTTTCCTTGAACCACATCCCGCGGATTCCCCAACCCCCTTGCTTTCAGCTTTTATCTGCCTCTTCAATCATGAAGATGAAATAAATAATCCACCTGATCCCCCCTCCACCTCTGCCATAATGGGATAAGCGGTCCACGACTTCTACACCTGGTTGGAGTTTCCTTTTTTGTTTTGGTGTCTCGCCACTCATTTAGGGCCTTTGGTTTGTGGTTTTTGGTTGTTTATTTGGTTTTGTATTGGTAATGTCCGTCCCCTGGTCAGCTTGCCTCAAATAAAATTTAAAAGGTAAGATGCTGTTTTTCTATTCAATTTTAAGTCTGGAGGTAACATATAGCAAGTTAGTGCGCTTTTAAAATACTACTCTCTCTTTACTAGATTTTTGATGGTAATGTTAAGACCATTGATTTGTTAGAAATCTTTAGAGCAGAAAGTCTATAAGAAATATTTTTCATCTTATAACACTACAATATGCTGATTCAAATCCTCCTTCATCTCCTAGTATTCAGCACTCTAAGAAGGTCTGTCCATTTTGGACTTTGATTTCTCCATGAAGTAGTTCCAGCGTTGCTCAGTCTCATTAAGATGATAATAAATCTGGTTAGAGCTTTCAAGCTATTTGGCTTGCTCCTTATTTCACTCTCCAATGCGTTAAGTCAATCAATAATTGATTGGGTTGCAACTTGGGTTGACAGGATAGTAGATCCTTTTCAACATGGCTACTCAGGTGATATGTTTTGGTGGCACTGACTGAGTTTCTGAATTTTAATGGTCTTAAAGATCATCAATTCATTTAAAGAAAGCTCTAATTTGTGATTTGCAGTTTTTTCTACCTCTACATAAACTAGTAGAAACTTGTGCAACCATTTCACACGGGCTGTGACGCCTTACTGCTGATATCTAAAAAAAGATCATGCACCTTCTAGGTCTTCTCATTAGACTCTGAGAGGCCCTTTATTTAAAAAGTTCCATAGAGCTCACTATATACTAGATACCCTAGATTTAACAATCGCCATCTTTTATGGAGTTGGATGATATAAAACCATTTTCCTCAATTTTTTGTTTGCATTTGTACCCAATAAGAAGAAACAGTAAATTTTGTACATGCCCATAGCCAATCTTAAGCCTCTGGATATTGATGTGATGATGAGCTCCTTGTTGAGGACCCTTAATGAGTGCACAATATGTTATAGAGCAGGAAGTACAAACCACTTATTATCTGTATAGCTTTAAACTTAAGCTGTATTCTTTGAAGAAACTAATTTACATAAAATAAGAGTCCTTTCCATGGAGGATGCCTTTTGTTAATGGATCTTTCATCTGGATTTATGATTCCCTGAGTTAATTCTTTGACAACCTCATTTGGAATCCAGGTAATAGTCATGATCCTGAGATCTCCATTGGATTTCTTGTACTCCTTCAAATAAGTCATACTTCACATATGGTCATCATCTTTAATGTTTATGATGTGTACCCATCGTGTTACTCTATTAGTTAAATTATTTTCCAAAATGTGATCTTATAATTGCAGGTATTGCTAAGTGATGACTATGCCCCTGTAATGAGCACTATACTTTATCTCTTAGAATTATGAGAAATTTAATGGTGATAATACCAGCTAAAATTTACAATCAATACTTCCTTCTAGTATAAAGTTCTCACAAGTACCTTGTTAATTAAACTAGGGAGGCTAAGTCCCTCTTAGGTCCTATCAAATAAAGTATCCATCCTATTGTAAGAAGGCAAAAGTACTTATTGAAGTGAAAGTACCCAAGTGGCTATCTAGAAAAACAATGATTTATAAATATTGTTTGAAGGTATAATTGTTATTTCTTAAAAGCATTTCTCATAAGGAAAGAGAACAATATAATTGATTTATGGGGATATTCTGATGTATGCTCTTCTCTAGATGTTACATCTGAAATTGTAAATGCCCTTTTAGCTTATTTTACATAGTTTTTGATATCTAAAATTCCCAATTTTAATATGACTTTTTTTACTAAGTTGATCTTTGAGAAGATTTGGATTTGTACCATTTTTAGGGATTATTTAAATTGCAGCCACTTAAATTATAAACTGAAAAAACGCTTTCTGTCTTGAGTTTCTATTAACTTGAAAAAATTTTAGGCTTGAGGATTCAAGGCCTTGTTTTGAATCCAAGAAGATTTCATTGACAATTAAAAGCGCCGCTATTGTGCAATTTATCAATAGGTAGATTGTTTTATTTGCTATATTTCTTAAGCAGGCTTGCTTGCCAAGTCTTTAGATGTGTTTGCTTGTTCAAAATCCTTCTTTCAATGCTTGATAATCAGGTATCTAGTAAAGGGAAAAATTTATAGCGTTAGTCATTAAAAAATTAGATATGAGAAGCCTATAATAACAATGTTCACCTTTCACATTAAGAACTATTTAACGCAGCCTGAAAAAGTTATTAATGGTGTTTATTTAGACTGTACTCACTTAAGATTGAATTTCTTTAAGCTAAAAAAGACCTTTTAGAAATATTATATTTATTACTAGTGGGGCTTAACCCAAGAGGTGGATGGCCACACTTTTTTTAGATAAAAAAATCAAGAGAAAAATTCAATATGGAGCCTTGTGGCTAGCCTAAGCAGACATATCAGATGGTGAAGGGTGGTAGGGGATCTTTTCCTGGTGCAGTTTATGAGGGCATTCATTAAAATTAAAAAAATAGGAGTTAGGCATTGAAAGGATGTCATAGAAGATGAAATTCATTAGTTTTTCCAAATAAACTTTTATACAGTCTCAAAGCTTATATTATTGTATATAAAAGCTAAACTCGTTTTTTGTGCCTATTATCCTTCTAACTTAAAAATGACTATAATGTATAAATTTCAAGAAAATAAACAAAGAGGTAAAGATAGTATCACCAATTTGATAATAAATTCTTAGTTTCAATATTAGTCATCAGTGATTGGCTAATTTGCTCTATTTAAAACTCAAAAATCAGTAATTTTTTGTGTGTTTTATAAGCTAAACTTATGCCTTTACTAAACATAGCTAAGAGATGTTTGCTTCTATTGTGAGGAATTTCCTATTGATTTATAAAAAACTCTATTTTATTCTCATGCAGCACTAAACAATATTGTATATTCAATAGCTAACCCCTATATATTAATTGTAAGAACATAAGTTATTAGTTTGGATGATTAGCTGAAGCCTAAATAACTTTTTTGAAACTGTTCACTATTTTAACTAAGACACTTGTACAAAGTAAACAAAAAAATTAATAGTTCATAGTTATTGTATTATCTGTATATATAGCTTACATTTGTATAATACTTTGGTTTAAGACAAAATGGGCGCTTAAAAAAATTTATTATAGTCTTAACTTTACCAGGAAGTATATTGCTTATATCTGATGTGTAAAATAACCCCAGTATGTTTTTTTTAGTACTAGATGGTAGCCATAACCCCAGTATGTTAGTATCTCCAAATTATAGTGAACAATGGCAAGTATAATAAGCTATATCCCTAAAACATATGTTAAGCTATTTGTATAATAAATTTCTTAAATGAACTGATAAAATAATATCTAGATGTATACACAAAATTATAATCAGAACACCTTGTAAGATTTTAAGGTTAAGTTGCTTATTATGATATATTCCTGTTTCTATAGTCAGGAGATTTTACTCCAATAAATTCTCAATTATGCTATGTGTCTTAGTGTATTTCCTAGTTTTAGAACTATTGGTGACCAACCCAAAAAAAGGAGCCGCTACACATCTTTATTTGCATATGAGCCAAATAAAGGGATTACTAGAAATAAATATATCCTAATATAATCTTTTCTTTCTCATTGCAAACACTTTTGCAACCCATTCAATTCAAGATTAAATCTAGTTTGATAATCTCATAGAGGGGATTAGTCTGCGCCCATGTCTGAGAGCAGTTGGGCAAGTAAGGCAAGAGGAGCAGGCGGAAGGCCTGCGGCCTCTAACGTTCAAAAACGCCCTGGAGAATCTGGCGGAATAGAAAAAAATCTAAAAAAACTGGCGGTCACAATTTCCCCAGAGATACTCACATGGCAAGCATGATGCAACCAGTACATCAATACGCCACACTCCCAGCCACTTTTGTTGGTGGAATTCGGAGTCTGTGTGTATCTGGACATCCATAAAATGGCCTTATGGGAAAAATTTTGTGAAGATGTACACAAAATTTTCCTGACCGCGGTGTATGTTGCACCTCACTCCATGTCGCACAGTAAGCTGGACCTAAGTTTTGAAAGCAAAATAGCAGCAGATGAGGCTGCAGCGGTGCGCATAGTGGTTGACCTCCCCAAAGGGCAATGGGTCATCAACTCAAATGCACCAGATGGAAAAAATCAAACCAAATTTTCCTCACATTTGACTTTTTGCCTACTACAGTAAAATGTGACATTTTGGAGCAACACCTGAAAGATGGTCTCGCCATATATGGCGAAGTACAATCTTTCAAAATGCAACATTTTACGCTGATGCCACACCTGTGCACCAGCAAAGCAATCGCAGTTCTGACCCCAACTGAGGAGATTGCGAAGGACCTAACCCAGATCCTGTACTCCACCTTTATTGACATCACAGGGCATACCACCCACCCATTCCAGGTAACCGTGGACAGCGCGCCCCCCATTTGCACCCACTGTGATGCATTCAGCCATAAGGCGCATGCATGCCCCATCAAGGAGGGCGTCACATTCCAAGAGCACCCCTCGGTGGCCATGGCCAGCGGAGAGGCACACTACGAACCAACTGCAAGCACCAAGGAGGCCTTCCCAAGGGGAGCACAAGGCTGCTACCTATTAATAAAGCCCATCTCCCTGCAGGAGCAGAAGAAGGCCAAGCAGGCCCATAGGGCCGCGGCCAAGGAAGCGGCCAAGGCCACCACCACCATCCCACACTCACAACATCAGGAGGACATGGAGACCTTTGCGGCGGAAGCAACTCAGGAATCCATCACCCAATCAGATTGGGAGGCCCATGCTGAGTGGGCCACTCAATCTGAGGATCTGATGGGAGATTCGATCTCACCCAATTGCTGCACCCAAGCTCCAGTTGAAACTGACTTGAGACCTATCCCAACCAAAAAATTTTTTTTTGACCTGCTCGATGGTGCACCAAACTTATCTGCACCACAAAAAATTCGTCCAATGTCGGGAAAACAAAAAGCAAAGGCCAAAGCCAATGCGACTCTTTCCATAAAAATTAACAAAAACCCCAATAGCGTTGCTGCTAACACCCACGCTGCTATGAAAGCCCATGGGGACCTAGAAGAGGCTGGTGGGCCCAGGGGCCCACCCCTCACACCTAAGGTGTGATGGGAGAAACCTATACTCTAGGGACGCTGAATATTGCCGGACTCAAGGCCTCCCCATCCCAGGCTAGGAAACTGAGTTTTTTACAAAACAATTTACCCATGGATATCCTGGCCATCCAGGAGTCCCACTGTCCATGAGGTTCCGAGGAAGCTTGGAAAACAATGCTCCTACCATCCCTATCCTTTTGGTCAAAGCACTGTGGGGTGCTAATTCATAAAAACATTTTTTTCAAATTCACATCCTCAGAAACATTCCTAAATGGCTGAGTGCTAGTTGTCACCTTCTCGTGGGCCGACGTTGCACATACAATTGTCAACAATTACACCCCAAATGGTGCACACGAGCGTCAGGAATTTTTCTCGTTGGTCAAATACCTCCTGCTACCCCCCGATTCTTTCCTAGTTGGCGACATGAACTGTTGGCTAACCTCACCAACGGACAGGTGGCCGCCATCACCCCACGCCCCACAGGGTCACGTAGAACTACACGTTCTAAAAGCCACCCTTGGGTTAATGGATGCGCTGCCATGACATGCCCCACTGCTCAAAAACATGATGCGTCCCCACATCCACAACGGCCAATTAAGGTCCATGACCTGCATTGACCTTATTCTAATGCCGGCAAAATTCCAACCCCACATCTCCCACTTCAAAACAATGAAAATGGAATTCTCCAACCACTGACTGGTCTTGATAACATACCACTTACCCGTCACAGTTGCAAAGGCCCCACATTGGTGCAAAATCCGCCCCCTGAGCTCGCGTCACCAGGATTTTCCATGTGGGTGAAAGAGGCAACTTTGGCGAAATCATTTGTTGCACCGTTTTGCGCAGACCCCATTTCCACATGGGCAACTTTCAAAGAAGACACCATCCGCCACTATCGCCATCTCTCCTCCAGGCGCTCATGAGCCACATCAGCGGTTATCTCGCGCGCGCTGGCGGAATTGGCCCACTTGGAGTCAACATTCCAGCCACAGGATATAGCCCTACATGGGGCCGGAAGTGGGCAGAGGCAGCCGCCCACCTCAACGCACTCAAAAGGCAACACAAACATCAGGTTTGTGTCCAATACAGAGCCACACGCATCACTAAAGGCAATAAGTGCACCGCATACTTCTTTAAAAAAATTTCGCACCACGCCAGAGCGTGGCCTGCACACAGGTGTGAAGATCAGATAATTCCATTGCAGACACACTGGCCGAAGTGGCAATCAAAACGCAAAGATATTAATCCGAGTTATACCAAGCTGAACCAATTCAGCCAGCTGAAATGGCGGAATTTCTCGACCGAGCTCAAATCTGCACCATTTTCCAATACCTGAAAATAATGAATTTAATTACTCTGAATGAATTATGGACAGCCATTTGCGGTGCGCCAAACCAAAAACGCCCAGAACCAGATGGCATTCCATATGAGTTCTACAAAAAATATTTTAAATATATATCCCCACTGCTGCTAGACTCAAACAACCAAAGCCTGTTGGAAATGCACCTCCTACCAGGAGGACATGAGGCCTTTACTGTCACACTCTTCAAGAAAGGGGATAGGCTTGACTTAGCCAACTGGCGCCCCATTTCTCTAACAAACACAGACACCAAAATTTTAATAAAAATCATGGCTATCCGTTTAGGGACTGTAGCATCTGCCACCATCTCCCCAGAACAATTCAGTTTCATCCCCAGAAGGTCAATTTGGGATAGCGTGCACTCTGTGGCTAATGTGTGTCAGTCCACAGCCTCTGGGGCACTTGTATTCTTGGACCAACAAAAGGCCTATGATAGAGTAAACTGGGAATACCTAAGGGCCTGCCTCCATCAATTCCGCCTACCCCCCCCCCCCGCTTCATAAACTGGGTGATGCTGCTCACAAAATCTGTGACAATGGCAGTGCGTGGCCCAGGCTTCCTAACAGAAGTAGTCCGCCCTCAAAGGGGCTTGCGACAAGGGGACCCGCTCAGCCCACTCTTATACAACCTCAGCCTTGACCCACTACTACGAAGTGTGAATGCCCAACTCACTGGGGTCCATGTGCCAGGCCAAACACCAGTCAAGATGATGGCATTTGCAGATGATTGCGTGGTGGGGGTGTCTAATAACAAAGATGCGCGCGCGCTTGAAGCCCTCATCCAGGAATATTCCCAGGTAAGCAACGCGGCACTGAACGCCTCCAAAACCGAAATCATCCTCCTTGGTCAGTTTCAGAACTGCTGGGCCCCAGCAAGTAGTTCCCAACCTGGCCCATCTGCTCGCCCACGTCCACGCCTTACTAACTCAACAAACACGGCTCCACTGGTGCTCCCCTTTGTGCCACGTCCTACCATAGGACCAGTACGCCTCTGGGCGTGTGGATGGAGGCAGGTGGATACGCGTCAGCAGTAATGGAGTGCCATATACTGGACAACGTGACGAAGCGAATCGCCATTCTCAGAGCCCACCCTACTACCCTCACTGGCAGGGTTGTTCTTGCCAACTCTATGCTCCTATCCAAAGTATGGTCGGAGCCCACGCCATCCCCTTCTCCCCAAGCTTCATCATATCCCTGAATGCTTTGCTGCAAGGATGGCTTTGGTCAGGCCGCCCTCCACCAGTACGGCTAGAGGTCATGTTTGGCCCTCATCATCATGGTGGCATGGGCCTGCTTGACTTCAAAGCCCATGCTGCCAAGATCCTGGGCACCTGGATCGCGGCTGTCACCGCTCCTACACTCCCATCCTAACACTGGTCCCGCGCGGCCTGCTCCAACTTCTCCCGAGCCTTGGGCCTCAACAATCCATCAAACCCACACTCCCTGATGAAATACCTCGCATCACACACATCGGCCACAGGTCCTCACGGGACTAAAGCCCACTACAAACGAATCTTACTCTCCATGTGAAGCGCAGAGTGGAGAATTCGTATTAGTGGACATACAACCCAAAGAGGCCACCCCTCTTCTCAGTTCACATAAGAGGTACAGGGGCTACCCATCCATGATGGCGTGATCCCCATTCGACCCCAAGTCCTATCCAGGGTGGACTACCTGGACATGATGGACATCCCTTATTCCACTGTGACCCAAAAGACTATCTGGAATTACGCACACCATCCTCTGTTGCAGCCTCAAGTCCGCTCCCATGTGTGGCGCTGCCTGAGGCGGGTGTATCGTACAGCTGAGCGCTCTAACGCTTTACACTCAAACTGTGTCATGTGTGGCCAGTATGGAATGCTGTTCCACCGCCTGGAGAAGTTCCCCACCTCTAAAGTGATATGGCGCGAAGTCCAACGTCTGCTAGGCCAGGATCAAACGCATCCCTTCAGTCTGTCAAGAGATATGTTTGCTTCATCAATGGCTTCCCCCTCCCACCCTCCCTCCGTGCTCTGGTGGTTGCAATCGCCATGTGGACTATCCACACGATTGTCTTGGATGCCATCGCTGGCTCCATCCCCACCCTCCCTGAAGCTGTCCACAGATTCCAGTCTCATCTGGTGGACCACTTTCCAGTGTGGATGTTTGGATATCTCCCACCGCGTCGCCAACAGCTGGTCTCCTCCTGGTTCCCAGTCTGGTTCATCAAATCAGACCCCTTCCTCCACACGTGCTCAATAGTGGATACGGCCCCTTCACACGTTCCCTCCCTCTCCCCATAAGTGGCGTTCCCGCTGGCAACAAGAGATAGCATTGCGTCTCTGGGGTACCTCTCCTAGTATTTAGTTTTGTCTCGTCTGAGTCATATTCGGAAGTGTCCGTCCCATGGTCAGCCTTCCCCTCAATAAATTTAAATTTAAAAAAATATCCTAATATAGCCCTAAGTTATCAGCCTAAAAAGTCATAATAGAGGGTGAGGAAGATTTGGTGAAACTTTTTTTGGCGTCCGCTTTAGCTGGAGGACCATGGCAGACAGCATTGTGGTGGGAGCATCAGCGTCATGAGGCATAAGGAGGTATAGTTGTAGGTTTTCTTCAATTATGAGGCCATCAGTAGCCATAGCCTCAATTTATTGAGCAAGTTGATGCTCAAATAAAATGATGAGAGCTGGCACACAAGTGTAAGACTTGATGTGCTGGTAGGTTTGGGGATAATTGGGGTCAAAAAGAGAGGTTTTTGCTGCATCAATGCAGGCATGACTCACAACAAAATTTGAGCTCCTCAATTTCATATTTCGCATCCTCATCAAAATTATCGGGAAATTTGGAAAGGTAATACCCTCAACAAGGAGTTACATCACCCCATGAAGATGTTTGTGGAGGAGGTTGATGGCAGGAGCAGCTGATGCTTCTACCACTATTTTGTTTATATTTTTATAAGCAGGTAACCATTTTAAATCAAAAACGTTGGGGACATGAATTGGGAGGATTTATAAAAAATTCCTCCAAGGCAAAATTGGCTTAACATTGTAAGGACAATCCATATCATAAACCCTTTCAAGCGCTTCAAATGGATCTTAATCAGCTAATGCTGGACCAGCCACTGGAGTTGGTGCAGTGGAATATCTTAAATTGGCTGCAAACAGTTGACCATGGTAGCTTAGCTGAACCTTCTCAGCCATCAGCTCAGGATTCCAATTCCAACAAATTTTAAAAAAATTAAAAATTGATTGGCTGCTGCTTTGGAAGCACTGCCAGAATTAGCTGAGGTAGGGGGTGGGAGGATCACGCCCCATCAAAAAATTTGGGTGAGGCAGCAATCAGCCCAATGACAGAATGAGGAATGGCAGAAGCAGCAGAAGTGGAAGCTGTGGGGCACTTGCACTTCAAATGATCCAAGTTGAAGCACAAGGGGCATATGGCGCAGCTCCATTTTGACAAGCACCCAAAAAGGGTGATCAGGTGCAGATCTGATCACAGTTTGGGGGGAATTGCGAGGTGGGTATCACAATGGAAAGGGCAGATTGTTGCAAAGGCGTGAGGCTCTGACAATCAACCTGCCTCATTGGGAACCACAAGCTGCAAGATGGGGTCTGCACCTTAAAGAGACAAACCTGTAAGGAAAACAGAATGTAAGAATTAGACTGGCCTGCCAGCCTAGGTGCCAGAGCACTTAAACGGCAAACCAGAATGCCAAAGGAACTGCTGCTGGGATGACAGATATGGTACTGGAAAGGAATTTTTACCAAAAACTGCTGGTGATCCAGAACCTTATACAGGCACATAATTGAAATACCAGACAACTATAGCTGTTAACCACAAGGGGAGTGCGAGGGTTGGCGGAAATGGCGGTTTATTTTTAACATAAGGAAATAATTTTCAGGAAAGGTTTTTAATGGGAAATTTAAGAAAGAAAAAAAAACCAATAATTTTCTCAGTGCAATGCGACTAATTAATTAGTGGTCAATTGGAGAGGAAACAAGCCAGGATTGATTCCTCAAATTTGACCTAACCAGCGAATTATTTGGGAATGGGGGCAGATAAGTTCACTGGGAACTGACATCAAAGAATTTGGCAGCAGGCTGAGTCGCTGTTGGTTCAACCTCAAACGCCTGATTGGCTAGGAGGGAGCTTTGAACTATTGCCAATGGTTTTTGATGCTGCTACCTGAACGTTGAGATCATACCCGACAATTTTGAAAGGGGGTTAATTTTAATGATCAAGGTATTGACTAAATTGAAATTGTCAGCGATTCTGGCTGATGAGTCAATCTTCATTCCTTTTTGACTATGTGGATCCTAACCATTGGGCTCATTTCCACTCATTTTTGGACTGGTTGACTTCATTTCAGCAATTTTAGCAAAAATTTTCCTGATCAGGCGTATAAGTTTGGGAGAAGAGAATATGGGCACCAGGGGAGGGACTTAAAGAGGGAGGACTGTTACCCAATGTATGTCTACCACGTGGGCGAGATCTCCCTGGGTGATGAGAGGTACTGCCACCCTCATGGAGCCTTTTTGTTTGGAAACGGGAAAAGGGCCAGTTGACACACAGAGGATGTTCCCCTAGAATTATATTACCCTTCCCTTTTTAAAAGGGAAGGCACCACCACCAGGAAAGTGCACAAGGGCCACATTCTTGTGCGCCTTGTGTAGCTTGATCGCCATTACTGTAGTGACCTTCTGGGGGGATTGGGGGCATTAGGGTGGGATTTGTGAAATGCATCAACCAGCTCCATGCAGTTAGCGCAATTGCAAGCCTTAACCCAACTGTTCTCATAAGCCAGATACCCTTTCCAGGACATGAGATACTGGACTGACCGCCGGGATTTGTGGGATGCTAAGATGTTTTCCTCTTCGGCCTCTTCCACATTTTCAATAATGATTGGCTCAGGATCCATGGGAACTGTACCCTTAAAGGGTGACAACTGGGAAACGTGGAAGACAGTGTGCTGTTTTCAGTGAGCTGGAAGTTTTAACCAGAACACACCATTGCCCAAGTCTTTCTCCACCTGGTGGGGACTTGAACGTTTGCTTGCAAACTTTTGGGAAGGTACCAGCATCCGCAGGTGGCAAGTTTCCAACATGACGTGAGAACCCACCACAATATCATGACTGGGAAGCCATTTTCACTTTGAGAACCGCTTATAATCATTGATAGCTTTTGTGAGGTGCTCCAAGACTAAGGACTGGGTCAACTGGATATTCTTAACATGATCTGTGGCAGCAGGAACCTCTGGATGTATACAAGGACTGACTAAAAAGGAGGGGTTATAACCTAACGTTGCCTCATAAGGAGAAAACCCTGTAAAGGTGTGAGTTCCATTGTTATAAGCAAGCTGGGCTAGAAGAGGTCATCAGCCCAAGTATCCTGGGCGGCTGAAGCGTAACAGCGCAAATACTGTTCCAAACTTTGATTAACATGCTCAGTTTGCCCATCAGATTGTGGGTGGTAAGCAGTGGAGTGACAGGGGGTGATTTTTAGGATGGATAATAGCTCATTCAAAAAAACGCTGTAAAGTGGGGTCCACAGTCACTGATGATCTCCTGTGGGAGACCAAACATCGAGAACACATATAGTACAAAGAGCTAAGCGGTCTCTTCAGATGTGATCGCAGAAGTACAGGGAATAAAAAAGGAAAATTTTGTGAAGCAATCAACCACCACCATCACTGCCGTGAACCTTATTAGAACAAGAAAGTTTAACAATAAAGTCCACAGACACCAATCTCCATGGACCCTCCGCCTGTTGTAATGGGTGTAGGAGTACCTTCTTTCCTGAGCGGTCTAATTTTGCCCAATCACAGGTAACACAATCAGCAATCCAAATTGGAACTTCCTTTGTCAAGCCCGCCCAGTTATAGGTTCACTTAATCAGTTTGATGCATTTTTTGTTGCACAGATGGATCATGGGAGGGTCATGATGCGCACAAAATACCTCAGTTCAGAAAAGAGGGGGAACCCAAATTCTCGACCTAAAATAGATGAGTAATCAACCAAGGGTACAGAGAGTGTTTATGATTTTAAAGGGTCAATTGCTCGAATAACTCCACCCCTTCAGGACAGGCCATTTGACTGGCTAAGACCTGAGCCACAAGCGGGGCATTGGGGGTGAGGGCGGCGGAAGAAATGATAGGGGAAACAATTGTCAAAATTTGGGAAGCGGGAATAACAGTAACAAGATCCATTTCTTCCAAATCTGTGGGACAATGGGTGGGGTTTTGGCTGAGGAAATCGGGAAATACATTAGGTGCACCTTTCACAGATTCATATTTGAAATTGAAACTGCACAAGTCCTGATGGGTTTATGCTTGCCGGTGTGCCAATTTCTGGGAATTACGAAAATACAAGAGAGCCTGGTGATCCATGCAGACCGTTAACTCATGTTGAGCACCCTATAACAGGTACCTCCAATGAGTTAATGCCCATGCTACAGCTGCCAACTCCTTCTAATAGATGGCCCAAGACTGCTCCATAGAGGTAACCTTTTGGGAAAAATAGGCGACTGGATGTTCCAAGCCATCATTCTCTTGGAGTAGCGCCGCTCCCACTGCTACCAAGAAGGCATCACACATGATGATATACGGCTTAGTGGATCCACATGTTTCAAAATGGGAGGGAATAGAAACACCTCTTTGATCGATTCAAATGCCTATTGGCATTTGGGCATCCAGCGGAATGGTACATTCTTCCCTGTAAGGGGGTGGAGCAGGGCAGAAAGCTGGAAAAGTGCCAGAGAAATTTTTCAAAAAAATGATGGTTCCCAAGAAACTTTGTAATTGTTTCTGGGTTGTCAGAGTTGGCCATTCTCGGATAGCGTCCAACTTATTGGGAGGAATCATGTAGTCATCTTTAAGGATGCGGTTCCCAAGAAAGGTAACTTCCTCCTTATAGAACTCACATTTGGAAGGCTTAACAAACAGGCCTGCCTTATGCAAGGCAACCACAACTGCTTCCAAGTCAATAGCGTGTTGTTTATAAGTCGGGGAGTGAACCAGAATGACATTGATATATGTGACCGCACAAGTAAACTGGAGGTCACCCAGTACATTGTTAATCATACGTTGAAATGCAGTGGGGGCATTCTTCAGCTCAAAGGGCATTACATGGATTTGTAAAATTCTTCGCTTCATCCAGAAACCTGTTAACCATTTTTGCCCTTTCATTACCCAAATCTGGTTGAAAGAGTTAATGAGGTCCAGCTTGAAAAAAACACCCGAGATTTTGCAAATCCTTAGCTTATCATCTGCTCTAAGGGCAGGGGGTAGGGATTGGAAACCGTGACTTTATGTGTCCATAGTCTACGCAGGGGCGGAGGGAACCATCGGCTTTTTTAGTAAAGACAATGGGAGATGTGACTGGTGATGTCTCCTTAAAAAACCACCCTTTTTTCAACATATTATCCAACCAAGTGTTAAGCGCAGCCTTCTCCTCTGCTTTGTGGGGATACAACGGGCAGTTGATATTCGCCAACTCCACCATCATACAAAATCCACAGTTGAATCAAGTATGAGGAGGAAGATGATCCGCCTTTTCAGAAACAAAAATGCTTTGATAACGCATTAAACTTTCTGGAAATTTGGATGTATGCCTGCAAGAGAGACGAGGGAAGTAATAGAACTGCGACCTTGAGCTTTCTTAAGAGTGTCAATTAAGGGAATTCACCCTCCAGTTGATCATTAATGAAATACAGCATGTTAGACTCTAGATGGATCTTGACATGTTGCTAGCGCCACCATCCCACTCCTAAGATCACCGGAAACACCAAGTTTGACATAGCAGAAAAGTGGTTGCAGAAGCTGAACTGGTGTATTGAAAATTTGACTGGTTGGTGAACCAGGTATGAGGTTTGGGAGGTTGACGACGCAACCATCACTGAAGGGCCTGCATCCAGGTCAAATTCCAAATGCTGGGTCAGTTCTACACTCATATAATTACCCGTGGCTCTGGCATCCACCAGGGCCTCAAATGAGACGTGGTGGTACCCAACAATAACCTTCATGAGTAATAAGAAGTAAGCGAAGTTCTCTTTATTGGTAGTTGTGAATTAATCCAGTGATACTGAAGAGAGGGTAGTGGAGTCAGGGGAAACTGCTAGGTTCATAGGGGGAGTAAGTTCGTTGCTAGTCATATTGTCAGATCCTACTGACATGAACAAAATAGCTTCAGAAACTATGGGGTGTGAGTTTGAAGTTTTGAGTGGAACTGGACTATTGTGGACAGGGGAAATCTTCTTCACAACCTTGTTCAGTTGAAAAAGAGGGGCCATTGCTGCGCCAATATCTACAAGAAAGGCAGAAATGGTTAAATATAATGGTTGGTTGTTTATGTCAGGCAAACAGCATGTAAGAATTAGACCGGCCTGCCAGCCTAGGTGCCAGAGCACCCAAACGGCAAACCAGAATGCCAAAGGCACTGCTGCTGGTATGACGGATATGGAACTGGAAAGGAATTTTCCCAAAAACTGCTAGTGAGCCAGAACCTCATACAGGCACATAATAAAATACCAGATAAGTATGGCTGTTAAACCTGAGGGGAGTGTAAGGGTCAATGGAAAAGGCGGTTTATTTTTCAACATAAAAGTTAATTTTTAGTAAAGGTTTTTAATGGGAAATTTAAGAAAGAAAAATTGACCAACAATTTTCTCAGTGTGATGTGACTGATTAAATAGTAGTTGATTGGAGAGGAAACAAGCTGGGATTGGGTCCCTCAAATTTGACCTAACCAGAGAATTATTTGGGAATGAGGGCATATATGTTCACTGGGAACTGACATCAAAGAATTTTGGCAGCAGGTTGAGTCACTGTCTGTTCTACCTCAAATGCCTGAACTGAGGCTCAACTGCATTTCTGGCGGTTGGTGCGACAGTGTATAGCCTGATGAGAAACAGGAATCCCTCAAGGGCACTCACGTAGGGGAGGTCCCATTTGGTTGGGAACAAGTTTGGGATGCCCAAACACCCATGCCTCATTGCTGATCTGTTTGTTCAGTTAAAAACGTTGCATCAGCAACAATGCCTGATTGGCTGGGAAGGAGCTTTAAACTATCACCGATGGTGTTTAATGCTGCTAACTGTACATTTGGGATCATACCCAACAATTTTAGATGGGAGTTAATTTTAATGATTGAGGTATTGAATGAATTGAAATCATTGGCGATTCTGGCCAATGAGTCAATATACATTCCTTTTCAACTATGTGGATCCTTATCATTGGGCTCATTTCCACTTGTTTTTGGACTGATCAACTTCATTTTGGCAATTTTGGTGTAAATTTCCCTGATCAGGCATATGAGTTCAGGAGAGGAGAATGTGGGCACTGGGGGAGGGACCCAAAGAGGGAGGAATGTTACCCAGCGTTCATCTACCACATGGGTAAGATCGCCCTGGGTAATGAGAGGTACCGCCACCCTCTTTGGAGCCTTTTTGTTTGGAAATGGGAAAAGGGCCCAGTAGGCACACAGGGGACGTTCCCCTGTACTTGCAAAACCCTCCATCAGTTCGTGGTGAAGGCGTTTGGGGGAGAGAAATGACAGCAGCCTGGCAATCTGGACCACCAAAGTGGCCTCATCTGGGAGCCATGTACAAACATTGGGAATCAGAATATTTTCATAAATGATTGGCAGCTTAGATGCTGCCACTGCATCAACCTCAGATCAAAATCTGAGGTCAAAATAGCCCTTAAAAGGGCGAAAGTCAATATATCTGGTGGGTTTAAACTGCTGTGGCCTCTTCAATGATGGCCACACTTGCATACGGAAAAAATTCCCACATTCAACCTGGAGGCTAATATGCAGGTTACTCTGAGGGAGTACCAAAGGGCTTTATTGCACTGCCTTGAGCATATGATATGGTAGTCTAAGTCCTTAGGTGGGACATAAAGCCCAGTGGCATTAGGAGGGCTAGCAGAGCCAAGCCAGATGCACTTTTGTGGTGGCTGAAGGATTTCAGAAGGCGGCGCACCACCGTCCCAAGTCAGGGCAGCAGGCATCAATGGCATCAACATTCTGTTTTAAATGCTTGATTCAACAGCTGGTTTTTTTATTTTAAAAAACATTTTATTCAGCTTCAATTTAGATGATCAAAATGAAAGAAAGTTTTATTTCTGTCTTATGGTATTTCTAACCATTTGGAAGCTCACAAAGCTAAACAACAATACTCGACTCTTTTGATCTCTTCTGGTATACTTTGCCTCTCTAATTGGGAACTATCCAAATAAAAATAATTATGACAAGCTCCCCTGAAGCTTGTTTAAACTTCTAAGTATGAAGGTTGAATTAATCTAAGATAATATAAGACAAAAATATGATTAAATGGAAGGATAATGTTTTTATTTTAGGGCCAGATGCCAGTATTTCATAACTCTAGGGCATCTCCTGGCTACACTCATCTATTAGATGAAGCAATTAAAATCATCTAATCTGCTATAGATTATGGAAGTATTAGACATTTGCCTTTACAGCTAAAAAAGAAGAATGTTTCATATCAATCTCAGCTGAAAAAGGAATTGTCAGCCATTTGTGATTATCCAAGAATTTTAAGAGCAAATTCCACATTAATAAAATTAATGCTATCAATAATTTCGGCCAAAATTCCCTGGCTGACTCTTGGTGGAACCCCATTAATTAGCCTAACATGAGTTTGAAACCTCTATAGGAACCAAACCTAAAATCCCCCAGTCAGATTACTCTGACCTCACCATGGACTTTGGGGCTACCATCATAATGCACTCCCCACTCCACCTCAAAGTCCTTCACTGCATCTATTTGGGCCCCCCTTTTATAGGCTTGGCGTGGGTCCCCCAAGGTGCAAAAAATTTCTCAAGTGGTGATTGGTTAAGTTCATCAAAATGTTACCTCACAGGTACGTTCTGGCCAATCACAACTCCTCTTCCTTCGCTCCACTGCCCTGAAGCAAGTCCCTGAGTTATGATACAATATTCCTGCATATTTCCTAATTTGGACTCATGTGTATACTATTCCAAACATATCCCTAAAATTCCCCTTGACCCTTCAAGTACTTTGAATACAATATAATCAAATATTTAGAGTCATTGTTTTTTACCCTTATCACGCCTATAATAAATTGTTAAAAACTCAATTTTTATTAGCATTTTATTTTAACTTTTTATAAATTTTTGTAGAATCCAGTAGGCATCTAGCACCAGCAAGCATAAATCGACTTGATTCACAAATGCAGTGGTTATTAAAATATCCTCCAAGATAATTTGGCCCTTAAATTAACTAAATTACAAATGTTTCAGCCTTATTAGAGGCACTACTACTTTCATAATTGGTAAGTTTTAGGCTTAATATTAGCACCTCACTAGTGTATATTTGTCTTCAACCAGCCCAATTACATTTCATCATATAGATGATGAAATACAATAAATGAGGAGAAAATTATATGGAATTCAAATAATTATGCATCCCTATAATGATGTCAGCAGGCCTCTTAATAGTACTAGGTACTCCTTATTTGGGCCATCCATGTGCAAGTACTATCATGCCAATTATCATGATTAACATAAATAAAAATAGAATTCCTTAATCATAGATACATTAAGTCCAA
Source organism: Massospora cicadina (assembly GCA_022478985.1). Classification (NCBI taxonomy): domain Eukaryota; kingdom Fungi; phylum Entomophthoromycota; class Entomophthoromycetes; order Entomophthorales; family Entomophthoraceae; genus Massospora; species Massospora cicadina. Next base: position 42,862 of record JAKSZP010014542.1, read on the forward strand.
AAATTCAATTAAATCTGTACCATAGAATCACTTGGCTAACCAAGTGGATTTATAATTGGTCATAATATATAATTATATCATAGCTTTTATTAGCTTCAATAATTGGGAAAGTTTGGATGCAATAAAGGTGTTGAGGTGAATCTTTTTTATTAGATTATACAGATAAATTGGGAAGGATCAAAGGAGCCATCAATGTGAGTAATCTATTAGAATAGATGGTTTTCTTAAAGGTTTTTTTTTCAAGTCAACCATCAAAATTTACACACCTAGCTTATTATTATATTAGCAAACATTAGCTATTATTATCCATTTTTGATTAAATAAAAAGATGAGTTCTTTAACCAACTGATTAATTATAGTAGACGGTTAACTTTATTATGTATATCATAAATAAAAGAATATAAATCAATCTATAGTAACAGATTTAGATCACTTAATATATGTCTAAAAAATAATCTATTGACAAAAATTGCAAGGAGGTTTTTAGCTTAACAAGGGTTTTTATTCTAGCTATAAAGTTGATTGATTTTAAGGACTCTATCTAATTTGATTTTTAGGTGGATCAACCTTATGACAGATATACCGCTCTAGTTAAAAATATGGGCAATAATATAGAAATGGAGAAAAATCCCAATTTCTTTGGAATCTTCATGTGCATGATCTGATATGCCAGTATTATATAGTATAAATTCACTGTTATGCTTTAATGAACCAAGGCATGGTGTGAGACACCACATGTAATTTAATCCTGTTAGCACATAAATATTATTTTCTTCCACAATTGAATTTGAAACTGCACTGTGATGGCTATATTGGGGCGTCAATAACATAAATTTTTATATACTTTGTTGAGACCAGGGTAGTTTGTATGCTTTCTGGTGTTTTTTAACACTGGATTTCAACTTATTATCGCAGAAGAAGTAGTACTTTAAACTGCTGGAAAAAAATTTTAGGGTATTATTAAATCACTTATACTAAAATTAAAAACCTTAAAAAATAGTAAAATGTTGGTTTTTTTAAGATTTTATCATGTTAAATGGGGGTCAAAAGTGAGCCCTCTCAATATCTTGCTGTTTAGTATTTAAACTATAATGAGGCTTGAAGAAGACATGCAAGAAATTCAGTAAAGGCTGGGAATAGCTTAATTAGGGAATATGGGCTTTAGCCTACTAGAGCTCTCAAGACTTTCCTCACTTTAATGGAACAGTAAATGGAGGGTTGATAGCAGGCAGGATAAATCTGTGAGGCAAGGATTTAATATATATGAACCAATTAAATTGGAAGAAATATTTGCACCTTGCAGGACCAACTCCAACCCTATAAAAGGGGTGGTCTCCACCTAAGTGTGTAAAGTAAATTGCAAGTGAGCCAAGGAGGAGCCTCAACATGACTCCCCTTATTTTTCTGTGGGTTCAGCACAACTCCACTACTAAAAATCAGACTATCTAGCCAAGGAGTGGGTTTACTAAATTACCCCAATTTGAAGGATTTCAACTAGAATTAACTAAGGGTTTATTTGGTGAATATAAGCTGTACTTACCCTCAAAGCACTCTTTTCACAATATTGGACTTGAAATTGTCTAAAAATTTATAAATTTAAAATATTGATAAAAGAAATAAGAGGGGAGGGGGTTTGACGTTTTTGTCAAGGTTGAAATATTCAGAGGGGATACTACTAATTTTTTAGCAACACCAATCCTGATATGTAATTTCCTGAACTAGACACAACTCTTAAATTGGCACGCTTACTGGGCAAATGATCATAGGTCTTTGGGACGCCACATCACATTAGCAATTGACCCAGGTGTAAAGTCCATTTATGTGGATTTATGCAACCCTAATATAAGGAGAGATTACTTAATGATCTTGTAAGTTGACAAAAAATGTCCTGATTATCTTTAGTAACAACCTTTTTTTAGTAAGGCGCTCTTTGTTAAATTGATTGCCCATAAACTCACATGAGCAACCCATATATAGTGAGATATACGAAATCTTGGAGATTAAGAAGCTATTATAATCCTATTTATAAAGGAGAGGCGTTAAGAGCAGCGCCTATCAAAGTGATTATTAGACAGAGAGAAGTAATCTCTTGTGAACCAGCACTTTTTGAAGATGAAGCACTTAAAGTAAGAGTGGATAATATCTGCTTTAGGTTTAGCGCACTGGACAGTATTCACATGGATAGCATAGGCCACATTGCATGATCGTTTTATCGCCTAACGTAGATCATATATTCATATAAACTGGTAGTTTGAGGTTAAAAGTATATTGTTTAGGACTGGTATCAACTCTTTAAGGAAGCAGTGGGGACGTGGCCTTCTTCTTCCTAGTTTATATTCATTTGCAGCCTTATCAAGGTGTGTGGTAATGGTTCTAAGGGGTCTTTGTAAATTTAAGTGCATATTCAGTTATTAAAATTAATCACCTTGTAAGTTACCTTACCACAAATATGATTCTGCTACACCCATATTGTCACTTTGCTCACTGAAAATTTTATGGGCATCTATTTCCTGCCAAGTCTATTTTACGCACCATCTCTTATATTTAAAAACCAAAGACACATCTGGATCACTAAGTTGCAAAACTTCATGTAGAGGGAGATTTTGGTACAAGCTGTCATGTTTGGTGAGATCTGTATATCTTCCAGGGATTCATCAAGATTAACTCTGGTACGCTTTGGGTGTGTTCAGTTGGTGCCCCACACTAAATCATAGCAACGCATATGTATCCACATCATCTAAATGATCATTTTGCCCATATTTGACTCACAGGGTCATAAAAATATGTAAATACCATACCTCCTTTTCACTTTGGGGCATAAGAGGCCACTAGGAAATTGTGGCTGCTATGCCTTGTTTTAAAGAAAAGTGAACTTAAAAAATAAAGTATCCCTTCTTCAAAGTTGGGCTTAGCGGTAAAATGTGGGCCTTGTACCAGAGCTTTGACAAGATAAAAACGTTAATTGCAAGTACATTATCTTTAAGGTCAAGTCAGGGTTCTTCCAGTAGACCATATTTGGACATGTTGTACTTGATAGCCTGCTTCATTAATAAAACTCCAAATCCTTTTTAGAAGAAAAAACCCAAATACTGGAATATTTATATTTCCTTTTAGTGGTACTAAACGTTTTGGGGTCAGAACATCAGTAAACTGATATCTTAGTACATGCTTTTCTAATCTTTTCATGTTTGATGGTTGTTAATATAAGTTAAAAGTTCTTCAATGTTTTTGTGGTCAATTTAAGAGCTAATTTACCACTACTGCATAATATCATAAGGCTTGCAATAGAACAGACATTAGTTGTGGTGGACAAAAATAAGAATTTTGACTACGCTATTGTTAAAATTATGTTGTAGAATAAGCGAAGAGAACTGGATACATTGGGTCACTTTGACAGAGCCCTGTTCAAAATAAATTCAATCTATTATCTCATCGCCTTGATAACCTTTGTTAGCCATTTATAGGGTGTCAATCCAAATTTATGAATTTAGTATGTCTACTGATCTTGTTGACAATTGCATGAAGGACCATGCTACCCTATAGTAGGCTTTTTCCTTGTTCAAGAACATTAGTTAGCTTTTTTCAGTTCTGCGCAGGCCTTGAAAAACGTTTTGGATAAATTTAATGCTGTCCCATATCTTATGACCTTTAAATGAACCCGTTCAGGGCTGTGCAGACCAACCTGGGTGCCATAAAAATAAGTTAATATAGGTGTATTCTTATAAGAATTTTTTTAATCTGCATTTGACAGGGCAATTGGGCGTCAGTTTCTAAAGCTAATACTAAAACTTTTTCTTGTACAAAAAGCAATATAGGAAATTTGCCCCATGAGACTTTTAACTAGCACTATGAAAGTGGTTGTTTAGGAGGTCATTTTTAGCATGATGCAGGTGTAAATTGCAATAAGCTTTTTAAAGCACAAGTTAGGGCCGGGTTCTTTACCCTTTAACAAATCCTTAAGTACGCTTGATTATTTCAGTGGTTATTTCAGTGACTAGGTTTTGTTTGTCATTGTACATTCAAGTTTCAGTGCTAGGATATCTAAGTCAATTAAAGTTTAAGTTTCCAGTTCTACTCTTTGAATATATTGAAAAACCCTAAATATAAATTTTTAGATAACATTATTAATGAAATCAAAGTTGCTAGATATAATGCCATAATGTGTTTTCACTTGCTGTAGGTTAATATGGGATTAACTTTCCTTTAGACTTTACTGCTTCTTGGTCATCATACTCATCAGACTCTGGTGATGGTAGCTCATATTTGTTTGGCGTTTAGCGCCTTATTTGGAAAAAAGCACCGTTTACTTCTTATGCATCTTTTAATAATTACTCCACCAGTATTTACTGTCTAGCCATGTGAGTTTAAAGGGTTCTATCATATCATTGAGCTTTTAAATATAGTATTTTTGTTGGTCTTTTGATTAATCATACTTGATACTGTCTCATTTTAGCTTATCTTTGATTATGATACAGAAGTCAAGGGGCTCATTACCCCAGTGATAGTTGTGATGTGCAATAATTTATTAAAGCAAACTTTAGAAGTTTGGCGCTATTCTGGGCCCCCTATCATCAATGAAAATTGTATCAATCCCTTTGCTTTGGTACTTCGCCTAGACAATTACCAATTGAACAATCATGTGGTCATTTTTGAAATTAATGAATCCTTTTTCACTCCAAGGCCAGCAATTTTAGGTCCAACAAAACCAAATTGTGAGATTTTTTAAAAATTTTCTTGGTTAGTTACTTTAAAGGCCAAACAATTATTAGAAATTTTCTACAGGTAGCATCTTTTTAAATATGATTTCTCATATAGGGAAAATGCACTTTAGCAATTATTTAAACTAGCAATATTAGGTAAGATCTTTCTTTTATTTGAACATTCAAATATTTTTATGCTGAGGAGTATATGCTTTTAATGAGGGTATTGACCCTAAAGATTGTTAAGACCTTTATTAGTCCTAGAGAGAACATTACAGCTGTTTTGTGACTGGATGGTATAATTTGTACTCATTAGGGAGTTGTAGATTTAATTATATCTTTTAATATCTTTTGTGATATTGGACTAGTAAAAGGATTCACTAGGAGATCATTTCATTCAATCATTCTTAGCCTCATCCAAAAGTCAAATTATGTCCAAACTGGCCTGATCTTGACATTTTCTGACAAAAACCCTCATGATCTTTCTGAGGAGGCACATAGCAAAAGAGGAATCTTTGTGGACTCTATAAACAACATTTTTCAGCCTTAAGAGAGAGAATATAATATTTTGGGCCACAACAGCATATCAATTGATAGGGGCCAGATCATATAACATCAAGCTTAGAAACTCTCCCATCAGGTGAGTGATGGTAAATAGTACCAAGTCTTCCAATTGTTACTCAGGCTAAGAAATTTTTTGATATTGTCTTAATAGGTTTCCTTTATGGTAGTAGTTACTATGGATTTGGATACCAGACCCTATAGTATGAATATCTCTTCCGCCAGTATCCTAATGGCTAGATTGGTGGTGTAAGGCTTAGATGGTTTCTAGTAGGTTAGTTACTAAAAGGTAACACTGGTCCCTGACCATAGAGGGCCTTGAATGGGAATATTTAACAGTTTTGTGTTAACTTACATAGTAATCTCTTAGAGCCTTAAGGATAAATTGTTCCATCAAGTTAGTTTAAATTAAGACATTCTGTGGAGGATATAAATGAAGGTGATATTAGCTCACTCTACAGTCTAATTAGTGGAAGGAGGATATTGATCCGTAAAGGATTGGTAAGTCACCATTATTAAATTAAGTTTGGTTAAAACCTGGGAGATAAAATTTGTTCAATTATCAGACAGGAGGCCTTTTATGCTGCCATGATGATGGAAGACCTGTTTGATTAAAATGAGGAAGTAGCCTTAGATGTGCTGAAGACCAATTATATGGACTTGGCCCAGTTTGTGAAATAAATTGATAGCTAAAATAGTATAGCATTGCCTGTACATAGCAGTAGGCAGAGGTCTGATTACTTTGATACTGACATAAGCAAAGGGCGAGGTCAGATCAACCACTTGTGGTTAATAAAGCAGTTTATAAGGGCAGTGGTTAATTTAAATATGACATAATATAAGAACGTCCAGAATATAAAAAGCATGTTTTTTCAGGAGCACCGTCATATAAGCCACTGGTAGGGTTTCCATAGAGACTAGCTCCACAGTGGTATGCACCTCCATAACAGTTGAAGTTTGTCAAAAAGTGGTCATTGAATAGGTTTGTGAGGGTTTATTCCTTTAACTAATAAAGAATTCTATATGACAACAGGAAGCATGAATCTGAGCTGGTAACAGTTCAAATAAAACTCGTCTCTGTTTACTTAAAATGTATAGGCACTTCATTCTACAACTGTAAGTCCAGGGAACGTCCCAAGTGTGTAGATTGGGCCCTCTTCCCGTTTCCAAGTAAAAAGGCTCCAAAAAGGGTGGCTGTACCCCTCGTCATCCAGGGCGACCTCACCCACATGGTGGTTAAGCGCTGGGTAACAGCTCACCCTCTTTGGATCCCTCCCCTGGTGCCCACATTCACCTCTCCTGAACTTGTACGCCTGATCAGAGAAATTTGCACCAAAATCGCCAAAATGAAGTCAATCAGTCTGAAAATGAGTGGAAACAATCCTGATGATTGGAATCCACATAGTCAAAAAGGAATGAAGACTGATTCATCAGCCAGAACCACTGACAGTTCTGATTCAGCCAACACTGTGATTGTCAAAATTAACCCCCACCCAAAATTGTTGAAATAATCCCTGACATGCGGGTAGCAGCATTGGACACCATCAATGATAGTTTGAAGCTCCCTTTTGGCAAATCAGGTGTTGCAGCTGACACAATGCTTTTGACCAAATGAATGGCCCAGCGACCAGGCACGGGTGGGTTGGGCATCCTGAACTCATTCTCAACCAATTGGGACCACCCCTACATGGGGTGGCCTTAGGGGATTCCCGTTGCTCATCAGACCAGATGCCATTGCACCAACTGCCATAAATGCAGTTGAGCCTCAGTTTAGGCATTTGAGGTTGAACTGACAGCAACTTGGCCAGCCACCAAATCCTTCAATGTTGGTTCCCAGGAGCTTAACTGCCCTCATTCCCAAATAATTAGCTAAAAGTCAAACTTGAGGGACCCAATCACAGCTTGTTTCCTCATCAATCAACCCCCATTTAATCAGTTGCATTGCACTGAGAAAATTAGTTGGTCGATTTTTATTCCTTTTTTTCATTAAAACCCTTTTCCAAAAATTTAGTTTTTATATTAAAAATAAACTGCCTATCCACTGACACTCACACACCCCTCAGGGTTAACAGCGGTTTTGTCTGGTATTTAACTATGTGACTGTACGAGATTCTGGCTCACGCAGATATTGGAGAATCTGCTTTCCAGTTTTAAATATGTTGTACCAGCAGCAGTGCCTTGGCATTCTGGTTTGCTGTTTGGGTGCTCTGGAACTTAGGCTTGCAGGCCAGTCTAATTTTATCTTGCTGTTTGCCTGAAAACAAAAAACTATAACGATTACTAGTAAGATCTAGTAAGACAAGGAACAAGATAATTTCAAAGGGAAGTAACGTCATATATATAGGTCATTAATGGCAAAATACCTACCTATTCTAATCAACATTGACGCCAACGAGTAACTTTTATCTTTTATCAATCTGCAGTATTTGACATGCTAATGGTCAGAACTTCCATCAGCACAATCCCCAAGTATTGACAAATATGATCATAAGTATGTTAAACTAATAATATCGGAGATCATCCTGACAAACCATGGAAGCTTAATCATCTATCTAATTAGTATGCTAATTTAGAGCTCCCTCCTCAGGAGCCTAAAAGATATTGACATAGCTTCAAATGATTGAAGACTAAATGAAGCCTCCTCAGAAGCCCATTGACATTAACACTAATAATCCATATTGGGGATTATTCCCTTAGAAATAACTAATATTAGATTGTACAGGGAAAAGCATAATCTGATCAAAATCACAACACACCCATCAATTAACCATATTATTTTTTTATAACATGTTTACTAACACAAATTCCTTCACACAAGTCCTGCATCTAAGAGGTGGCAGAAACCAAATGGTGGCATACGTTAACTAAAACATAAAACAAAATAGAAAATAACCAATAGTATTTGTAGCTGATAAAATAATGGAAAAAGCATAAAGAAATTCGGTTGGCAAACATTGGCATATAACTTTATGGCCTTATGCCACACCAAAAATTAAGTATATATTCTGATATTAGTACAATTATTTATAAGAAACATTCGCAGTAGTGACCATATTGATAGATAGTTGCTTGCTCTTAAGAACTTTTCATGCACCATATTCATGATACAACCATTGAAGAGTTGTCTAATCAAGTAGGCATCCAATGTCAACTTCTCAATGACCTCAAATGATAAAACCCAGAGCTTGTATAACTTGTTCCATCATCTGAAGCCATGGATGTTACAATAGTTAACCCCATCTCCAACCTAAAAAGACGGTAGATCTGGACTTCTGCATCCTCATATTCCTTATACTTGATCTTCCTTTGAGAGTATTGGCATAGGCAGAGGACTTCAACCCTATAAAATTTTTTTAAATTTTCTAAGAACTGTAAGGCGTCAATTCCAGGCTCAGGACAAGCACAGAATATAGGATTAGGTGCAAACTCACTTAACAACCATAAAAAATTTAAGAGGCGATTTCAAATTGACAAAAAGTAAATTATATTATAAGTTTAAGTTTCTGATGACAAATAAATTACCTTTTGAAAGGTTTTTCAGCAACACACTTCTTCAAGATAGCAGCTAGATTACCATCTACCTTTTTTTCCCATTAATTTCTGAAAAATAAGGCGTAGTCAGTAAACCTCATATTCCCATTCAATCATTTAGTTTTAATTTGATGTGCATGGTAAAGTTGCTGCTGTTATCAGTTAAGATAACCTGAGGACAACCATGCCAATAAATCACCTACTCCATTATAAACCTGGCAGTGCTGCTGGTATATACTTTAGTTATAGCACGTGTCTCTACTCAACAAGTCAAGTGATTGATTGTACCATGAAATATTGACTTTTTAGTGCTCATGATCAACGGCCTTACTATATTGATAAATAAAGTATTCCAAGTGAACACAGGTTACTAGCCAGAAGAAAGTGGCTTTTTTAAAGAGCTTGTGTGCCTGACACATCACACAACAATTAAGATTCTCCATAATATCAAATTAAGGGATTCTCAGTAGTACTCCCATTAAACTCTCTCTCAAGTTTTTGCAGGCCCCATTACCAGTTTCATCATGAGCCACATTGATGATTGCAGTACTTTAAGACTGCCATGGAAACATTAAAGATTTTCCCTGTCAATTTAAACAAAAAGCTTTTAATGATCTTCATGTTTTACACCAATGCAATCAATGCTTACTGAAGCACTGATGGCTGGTCCCTAATATCCCCAGCAATCATCTTCTAATTCAATGCATTGACTCCAATTTGAAACACCATGATGTTTGACAATTGTGACAAGTAATCTTCATTTTAAAGCGTTGTACCTGCTCATTAAATAATCTTATAGTCATATGCTTTTAATTTTTGAAACTCCATCGGGTCAACCTCCCATCAGGCTCCTTCAAATTATGTAGCTATCTCAGCGAGGAATGATCTGACACCACGTTAAAATGAACTCTATGGGTAATTATTATGAACTGCTTAAAGGCATATATTATTTCAAGGCATTCATACTTGTGCATGGTATAATTTAGCTCTTGCCTATTCAGAGTATGGATCTCATATGCTACAGGGTGTTCATCACCAAATGTGTCCACCAGACTCAACCCAGCCCCAATGGTGGTCAAATGATGCCTTAGTTTGATTAATGAATAGCCAATCAACTTTTTGATACTACTATATCAGCTCCTTAATCTGTTATATTTTAAGCGAATAAAAGGAGCTCTGGGCTTCTTTATTACATACAAAGCCTTTATTGGGATTTTTTAACATCTGAAAAAGTGGCTCAGCGATAAAATAAAAGCTCTTTTTTAATCAATAATAGTAGCTAACTAATAAAAACACCTGCAAATCATAAAAGCTCATTGGTTGGGACATGGACCAAATTGCCTTGTCCTTGTGTTTTTGAGGGCTTAGTCCATTAGCATAGACAATAAGACCCAAGTATTTATTCTACTTTTTAAAGAAGTGGCATCTCTGAGGGGTTCTCTTCAGATTTGTTACTGATAAATTTTTTAAATCTCTATTATAGTGCTCAAGATGATCTTTAAGCGCAATTGAAAACATTGATGTCGTCTAAGTAGATGAGAACTCATGACAACTTCAGAACGCCTAACACAGTTTCCATTGCTTGTTAGAATGTCATCGATGCATTGAAAATACCTTGAGGCATATGAGTCGGATGATAGAGTCCATGGGTGGTATTTATTGCACTTTCTTCTTGGTCATCATTATGTAGGGCAATTTTCCAGTACCTGGAATGAGATCCAATGACAAAAAGAATTGAAACCCTCCTAGGCTATCAAGAGCATCATTAATCCATGGAAGTGGGTATGAATCCTTTTTTTGTTACTTTATTTAGCTAATAGTATTCTATGACAACCTGGTTAAATCCGTCTTTCTTTTTACAATATAATTGACTCGCCAAAAGTCTTAAATATGGGCAACAACTTTATTTAAATAACTTAGCAACATTAGAGGTAACTATACTCTCACTTTCCCATAAACATCAGATTGATTAATATAGATTGGCAGTTGATCTCCGACATTGCTTTATAAATTGTACCTTTATCTTAGCCAAGATTATAATCATCTTGAGCGAACACTCTGAAACATCATTCAAATAACTTCAGAACATGGTCCCTTATGTTCCCAATCAATTTATCATGATCAAAACAGCAAGTACTAACAAGAGTCTCAGTTCATTGGATAATCCTATTTTGTTCAACTGACCAAAGGAATGGGAGGATGAAAGTTACGTAGTAGGAACTAAATGAATAAGGCCACTACTTGATTTTTCATATCTGTATTGGACTATAAAAAAGGTTGGAGACTAGTACCTGAATCTCACAATGACCAGAAAATAAAATTCCAGGTGCAACATGTAGTTCAGTTCTTCCTTTCTGTCATGGTGCATGATTTTGGTTACAAACTTTAAGAAAATTCTAAAGTAAGGCCAGTTTCTTATAATGCATTGCTTTTTAGAATTAACTATTGCATTTTGCTCTTTTAAGGGAATCACCAAATTCCTAAATTTGGACCTAAGTTTATAAAGCGTTTCCCAATCTGATAATACTTTACTGAGATGATCTATCCGCATATACTAGACTGATATAGTTGTTCTTTTTATTTTTAGAGGTGGATCCACTTTCTGGTTGTAGAACAACGGCAAAGTTTGTTTAGAATTTTGAGGGTATTTCCTTGAAAATACACCAAGCCCCATACTGTCACAAGAAGTCAGTGCCAATTAAAATCTCATACCTCTGATCAGGCAAAACTATGACCAGTGCAGTGACAAGGAGGGATCTAAATCATAGAGGAAAAGCACTTTATGCACCCCCTAGAAGTAGTGGTATGCAGCCCCGCTGTTCTGTAAACCTTTTTATGATCCACAAAAGGTGCAGGTCTTAACTTCTTCATTGACTTTGTAGAGACAATATCAGTTGGAGCCCCAGTCGATGATGGCTCAAACTTTTACTCAATTTACCCAAAATTTAGCCTAAGTTTTATGAGAATCAGAGAAAATATTGTTTACTAGAAAAATGATGACTCAAACTTTTCTTTCTCATTGCAAACACTTTTGCAACCTATTCAATTCAAGACTGAATCTAGTTTGATAATCTCACAGAGGAGATTAGTCTGCGCCCATGTCTGGGAGCAGTTGGGCAAGCAAGGTAAGAGGAGCAGGCGGAAGGCCTGTGGCCTCCAACGTTCAAAAACGCCCCGGAGAATCCAGCGGAATAGAAAAAAATCTCAAAAAACCGGCGGTCACAATTTCCCCAGAGATACTTGCATGGCAAGCAAGATGCAACCAGTACATCAACATGCCACACTCCCAGCCACTTTCATCGGTGGAATTCGGAGTACATGTGTATCTGGACATCCAAAAAACGGCCTTATGGGAAAAATTTTGTGAATATGTACACAAAATTTTCTCAACTGTGGTGTACGTTGCACCTCACTCTATTTCACGCAGTTGGCTGGACCTAGGTTTCGAAAGCAAAATCGCAGCAGACGAGGCTGCAGCAGTGCCCATAGTGGTTGACCTCCCCAAAGGGCAATGGGTCGTCAAAACCAAATGCACCAGATGGACAAAAAAAACCAAATTTTCCTCACGTTTGACTTTTTGCCTACTACGGTAAAACGTGACATTTTGGAGCAACACCTGAAAGGTGGTCTCACCATATATGGCGAAATACAATCATTTGAAATGCAACGCTTCACGCTGATGCCACACCTGTGCACTGGCAAAGCCATTGCAGTTCTGACCCCAACTGAGGAGATCGTGAAGGACCTAACCAAGATCCCGCACTCCACTTTTATTGATATCACAGGGCATACCACCCACCCATTTTAGTAACCATGGACAGCGCGCCCCCCATTTGCACCCACTGTGACGCGTTTGGCCATAAGGCGCACGCATGCCCCATCAAGGAGGGCGTCACATTCCAAGAGCACCCCTCAGCAGCCATGGCCAGCGGAGAGGCGCACTACAAACCAACTGCAAGCACCAAGGAGGCTTTCCCATGGGGAGCACAAGGCTGCTACCTATTGGTAAAGCCCATCTCCCCACAGGAGCGGAAGAAGGCCAAGCAGGCCCATAGGGCCGCGGCCAAGGAAGCGGCCAAGGCCACCACCGCCATCCCACACTCACAATGCCAGGAGGACATGGAGACCTTCACAGTGGAAGCAACTCAGGAATCCATCATCCAATCAGATCGGGAAGCCCATGCCAAGCGGGCCACTCAATCTGATGATCCAATGGGAGAATTGATCTCACCCAATCGCGGCACCCAAGCTCCGGTCAAAACCAACTTGGGACCTATCCCAACAGAAATTTTTTTTTGACCCACTCAATGGTGCACCAAACTCATCCGCACCACAAAAGATTTCGTCTGAAGTCTGGAAAACAAAAAGTGAAGGCCAAAGCCAACGCGACTCTTTCCACAAAAATCAACAAAAACCCTGATAGCGTTGCTGCTAACACTCAAACTGCTGTAAAAGCCCGTGGGGACCTTGAAGAGGCTTGTGGGCCTGGGGGCCCACCCCCTCGCACCTAAGGTGCAATGGGGGAAACCTTCACTCTAGGGACGTTGAATATCGCCGGACTCAAGGCCTCCCCCTCCCAGGCTAGGAAACTGAGTTTTTTACAATACAATTTACCCGTGGATATCCTGGCCATCCAGGAGTCCCACTGTCCATGAGGTTCAAAGAAGCTTGGAAAACAATGCTCCTCCCATCCTTATCCTTTTGGTCAAAGCACTGTGGGGTGCTAATTCAGAAAAATAATTTTTTCAATTTTCATATCCTCAGAAACATCAATAAATGGCTGAGTGCTCATCGTCACCTTCTCGTGGGCTGACGTTGCACACACAATCATCAACATCTATGCCCCAAATGGTGCACATGAGCGTCAGGAATTTTTCTCATCAGTTAAATCCCTCCCGCTACCTCCTGATTCTTTCCTAATTGGTGACATGAACTGTTGGCTAACCTCACCAATGGGCCAGTGGCCTCCCTCACCCCACGCCCCACAGGGTCACATAGAACTACGCGTTTTAAAAGCCACCCTTGGGTTAATGGATGCACTGCTGCGACATGCCCCACTGCTCGAAAACATGACATGTCCCCATGTCCACAACGGCCAATTAAGGTCCATGACCCACATCGACCTTATTCTAACGCCGGCGAATTTCCAAACCCACATCTCCCACTTCAAAACAATGAAAATAGTTTTCTATGACCACCGACTAGTCTCAATAACCTACCACTTACCCATCACAGTTGCAAAGGCCCCACATTGGTGCAAAATCTGCCCCCCCAGCTCGCATCACCAGGATTTTCCATGTGGGTGGAAGAGGCAACTTTGGCGAAATCATTTTGTTGCACCATTTTGCGCGGACCCCATTTCCACATGGGCAACTTTTAAAGAGGACACCATCCGCCACTATTGCCATCTCTCCTCCAGATGCTCATGAGCCACATCGGCAGTTATCTCACGCGCTCTGGTGGAATTGGCCCACTTGGAGTCCAACATTCCAGCCACAGGATACAGCCCTGCATGGGGCCAGAAGTGGGCGGAGGCAGCCGCCCACCTCAACGCACTCAAAAGGCAACACAAACATCGTGTTTGTGACCAATACAGGGCCACATGCATCACTAAAGGTGACAAGTGCACCGCATACTTCTTTAAAAAAAATTTTGCACCACGCCAGAGCGTGGCCTGCACACAGGTGCAAAGATTGGATAATTCCATTGCGGACACACTGGCCGAAGTGGCAATCAAAATGCAAAAATATTACTCTGAGTTATACTGAGATGAACCAATTCAGCTGGCTGAAATGGTGGAATTTCTTGACCGAGCTCATATTGGCACCATTTTCCAATACCCAGAAATAATAAATTAAATTACTCGGAATGGATTATGGACAGCCATCCGTGGTGCGCCAGACCAAAAATGCCTAGGCCTAGATGGCATTCCATATGAGTTCTACAAAAAATATTTCAAATATATATCCCCATTGCTGCTAGCCTCAAACAACCAAAGCCTGTTGGAAACGCGCCTCCTACCAGGAGGACATGAGGCCTTTACTGTCACACTCTTCAAGAAAGGGGATAGGCTTGACTTAGCCAACTGGCGCCCCATTTCTCTAACAAACACAGACACCAAAATTTTAACAAAAATCATGGCTAACCATTTAGGGACTGTAGCATCTGCCACCATCTCCCCAGAACAATTTGGTTTCATCCCCAGAAGGTCAATTTGGGATAACGTGCACTCCGTGGCTAAAGCATGTCAGTCCACAGCCTCTGGGACACTGGTATTCTTAGCCCAACAAAAGGCCTATAGTAGAATAAACTGGGAATACCTAAGGGCCTACCTCCATCAATTCCGCCTACCCCCCCGCTTCATAAACTGGGTAATGCTGCTCACGAAATCTGTGACAATGGCAGTGCGTGGCCCAGGCTTCCTAACGGAAGTAGTCCGCCCTCAAAGGGGCTTGCGACAAGGGGACCCTCTCAGCCCACTCTTATACAACTTCAGCCTTGACCCACTACTGCGAAATGTGAATGCCCAACTCACTGGGGTCCATGTGCCAGGCCAAACCCCAGTCAAGATGATGGCATTTGCAGATGATTGCGTGGTGGGGGTGTCTAATAACAAAGATGCACGCGCGCTTGAAGCCCTCATCCAGAAATATTCCCAGGTAAGCAACGTGGCACTGAACGCCTCCAAAACCGAAATCATCCTCCTTGGTCAGTTTCAGAACTGCTGGGCCCCAGCAATTAGTTCCCAACCTGGCCCATCTGCTCGCCCACGTCCACGCCTTATTAACTCAACACACACCGCTCCACTGGTGCTCCCCTTCGTGCCACGTCCTACCATAGGACCGGTGCGCCATCTGGGCATTTGGATGGAGGCAGGCGGATATGCATTAGCAGTAATGGAGTGCCATATACTGGACAACGTGACGAAGCGAATCGCCTCTCTCAGAGCCCACCCTACTACCCTCACTGGCAGGGTTGTTCTTGCCAACTCTATGCTCCTATCCAAAGTCTGGTTCAAAGCCCACGCCATCCCCTTCTCTCCAAGCTTCTTCAAATCCCTGTATGCTTTGCTGCAAGGATGGCTTTGGTCAGGCCGCCCTCCACCAGTACGGCTAGAGGTCATGTTTGGCCCTCATCATCAAGGTGGCATGGGCCTGCTTGACTTCAAAGCCCATGCTGCCAAGATCCTGGGCACCTGGATCATGGCCGTCACCGCTCCTACACTACCATCCCAACACTGGTCCCGCGGCCTGCTCCAACTTCTCCCGAGCCTTGGGCCTCAACAATCCATCAAACCCCCACTCCCTGATGAAATACCTCGCATCACACACATCGGCCACAGGTCCTCACGGGACTAAAACCCACTACAAACGAATCCTACTCTCCATGCGAAGCGCAGAGTGGAGAATTCGTATTAGTGGACATACAACCAAAGAGGCCGCCCCTCTCCTCAGTTCACACAAGAGGTACAGGGGCTACCCATCCATGATGGCGTGATCCCCATTCGACCCCAAGTCCTATCCAGGGTGGACTACCTGGACATGATGGACATCCCTTATTCCACTGAGACCCAAAAGACTAACTGGAAATACGCACACCATCCTCTGTTGCAGCCTCAAGTCCGCTCCCATGTGTGGCGCTGCCTGAGCGGGTGTATCATACAGCTGAGCGCTCTAACGCTTTACACTCATCCTGTGTCATGTGTGGCCAGTATGGAACGCTGTTCCACCGCCTGGAGAAGTGCCCCACCTCTAAAGTGATATGGCGCGAAGTTCAACGTCTACTGGGCCAGGATCAAACGCATCCCTTCAGTCTGTCATGAGATATGTTTGCTTTATCAATGGCCTCCCCCTTCCACCCTCCCTCCATGCTCTGGTGGTTGCAATCGCCATGTGGACTATCCACACGATTGTCTTGGATGCCATCGCCGGCTCCATCCCCACCCTCCCAGAAGCTGTCCACAGATTCCAGTATCATTTGGTGGACCACTTTCAAGCGTGGATGTTTGGATACCTCCCACCGCGTCACCAACAGCTGGTCTCCTCCTGGTTCCCAGTCTGGTTCATCAAATCAGACCCCTTCCTCCACACGTGCTCAATAGTGGCTACGGCCCCTTCACACGTTCCCTCCCCCTCCCCATAAGTGGCGTTCCCGCTGGCAACAAGAGATAGCATCGCTTCTCTGGGGTGCCTCCCCTGGTACTAAGTTTGTCTTTCCTGAGTCATATTCGGAAGTGTCCGTCCCATGGTCAGCCTTCCCCATAATAAATTTAAAATAGAAAAATGATGACTAATTAGTTGAATCAAAAAGATTGAGAAAACTGTTTAACTTCTTTATAAATCGCCCTTAAATGGTGCAATAAAAATTGAAATGTTAAAATGGCCAAAGTACTGCTATTGACCCCCATGTACGCTTGCATGGATTGAGGTTGTTTTACCTATAGTAGCGCCAGATTTTTAATCATCTTAAAATCAGCGCCCTAACCTGCAAATGGGTAATCACAAGAGCCTCACAATTCATCTCAGGTGCTCTATACAGTTGTTATACTAGGTCAGGGGAATATTAACATAGGCGAAAATAGAGTGTTTTATTTTCATTCAGCCTGATCTCTTCCCTTATAAAAATTTGATTGTAAGCAGGTACAAACAATTTAAACTTAACAAGTTTAAATTGGTTAGTCATCATAACATAGCCATACTTGCCACTCTTATAACAGTTCACCTGAATTCTTATGTTACACTTTCAGAGTTTCTCAAACAAACTAATTTTGATTCTCAGGGTTGGCTACTTCTTGTTCTTTATTGGAGGAAAACTCGCATAATTCATATTGCAAGTATTGCTGTTACATAGCTTTTGCCGGGGGCACAAATATGATACCACAAGTTTGCAAAAAATCTACTTTTAAAAATTCTTTTTATCTGCATTCAAGGCCGAGATCATGGCCTGATTCAGCTCCTTATGGCCTCACAGTGTCAATTTCATTGCAATCCAAGTGTCAAAATTGGTCAACACTCCCACCCCAGAGAGTATCTGGTCTTCTTGATAGAATCAGTCAGCAAAGGGTTTAATGGGCTCATCCCTTATAGATTTAAAATGTCCATGAATAATGGTTTCTAGTTGGCGACATGTTCAAGGCCGGAAAATTCTCCCATAAAGGCCTCCTTAGCTTCCACATAATTCCATTCATTGGTGGTTAATCAGGGTAGTACAAGATACTAACATGGCATATAAAGACAGTTGATCACTCTCAAAGCCTTTTTGCTGATTCCCACACCATACCATGGTTATTTCAAAAAGCTAAAAGAAAGCAATAATATTGTTCCTCTATTACTCCGGCAGCTTTATAGCTGTCCAAAATTCCACAATCCTGGGGGTTTTTATTGCTAATATTTCCTTGTCACCTATTGACCTGACTTGATGAGATATGGCGCCGTACATGATACATAGCTGAAGTTTTAGGAGGCTTGCATAAGTTCCCATGACTACAATCTTTAGTGCTGTCCTCCCCAGATAAAAAAGTCTCTTTGACAGGTCATATGCACCTTTTGGTTCTTAGAACAACAGATGATGGCTCTCACCAACTTGACTAGACAACCAGCGAAGGTCTTCTCCCATTTTTCTGGTTCAATTTACATGCCTTCAGCTTTTTGCTACTTCGTCTGCAATTCCTTTAATTCTTTGGTAACTTGACAGTATTCGTCAGTGTTATTGTCTAAGGATTTTCCTAACCCTTGATTTGATATTGCGTTTTTGATCAGATTTGATCCTGTTTTTTTCATTTAACTTTTCATGGCTTTGATTTGTCCAATCAGCACATCCCCTTGCCTTATAGTTATGGAGTCCAAAGTGGTAAATTTAAAGTCTTAAAAACTCAGATCAAACTCCTACAATCTCAGTCCGGTTTAAATCTCCATATCAATGATTATTAAGTTCAGTTTTTCGATTTTTTTACTTGGCCTTTTACTGCTTAAAGGATAGCGAATTTACTCATAGATCTTTGCAACGTCTTCATTCAACCTATTCCAGGTCCTCTTTGTCAAGGGTCTGGCCCTCAAAAACCTTAACTTGTCAGTTACCCTCCTCTCTTGATGGTTTTTTGCTAATACTTTTAACGTTTTCTTATTCAGACAACGTCAGCCCAGAACACCCTGAAGTGAGCACACTTTTTTAAAACTTGTCAAACCAAAGGCACAAAACTTTATCTTTTAACAAATAAAGATTATTATATAATAACAGAAATGACAAACTTGAGCTGGTAATGTTTCAGCCAAAATATAATTTCTGTTCACCTAAAATACTAAGCACTTTCTACCTACAATAAACTAAACCAATTACTAGTTAGATCTATTAAAACTATTAACAAGATAATATTATAAGGAAAGTAATTTAATATATTCTAGGTTGTTAATGCAATCTAGTACCCTTATTATAATTTTATTAGTTATAAAAGAATAACTTTACATTTATTCATTAACCTGAAGCATTTGTCATGTATTGATCAGAACTTCCGTCAGCACAATTCTCAATTATTGGCAATCATGACCATAAGTACTAAGACTAAACTATTGGTAATCATTACTGATAGATTATGGAAGTCTAATAATCAAATTACTCATAAAAGCTAATTTGAAGATCCCTCCTCTGGAGCCTAAAAAGACAGTAACATAGCTTCAAATGTTTTAATACTAAAAAGAGCTTCCTCCTCAGAAGCCTAAAACTCTCTGAAGCTAATAAAAATATTGGGGATTATTTTCTCAAAAATCACTAGTATCAGAACATACTACGAAAAGCATAATCTGGTAGTCTTAATAAGGTTCTAGCTGAGGGGCGGACATATGGTAACAAAGCTGTCCCACCTGACTATAAAGCAACCCATTTATACTTTAGGTCTGATTCATTATATGTCTTAACTGTTCTTGAATATCTGGGGGTTCTTTATCCCATGTTTTCCTAGTCCTATAATTTTTGTGTACTCTGTTATCACTGGATGCATATATAGTTAGTATGGTTAAGCAGGATGACTCATAAGCATTATGTTGGATAGCACTAGTTTGGTTCACAATAGGATAGTTGTAATTTTGCAATTTTAAGGACCATTGTGCAAGCCACCTGTTATAATTCCTTCATCTTCTGTAACTATTTCAATGTCGCATGATTATTTATAATTATGAAGAGTTTCTCATATAAGTGATATGGAAATGCTTGTGGGAAACAGATCAGCCGAGCAATCCTGTTTGTTAGTGATATAGCTCCTTTATGCTTAAGTAAGAGTTTTACTGAAGTAAGTAAAAGGGTGGTCACCTTGATTAGAGTTGAGTTGGGCTAGTATAGATCAGATCGTGACATTGCTGGCGTTTGTGAACAAGAAGAAGAGATATTAAATTTAAAATGAATTAACATGGGAGCAGTCAATAAAACATCCCTCATGAAGATCATAGCTTACCGTTGAGATGCTTCCCATTGGAATAATCTCCTAATGAAGTAAACATACCAAATGTTTAGCTAACTAAGCAAAATTTAATATAAAAAGTCAATAGTAACTGACCATTCTTCAAAAAACTTGTACGTCATGTTATATTTGGTCAAACCATTTTCTGGATTGCAATAACCTTGCAAGGTAGCGAAAAATTCCTTTTTTGTAACTTCATGGCCCAGAAACTCATCTCTCTCTAAAAGATTGCATTTGGTGGGTTCAAATTATGGAAGCTGTCTTTATTTGACAAAAGGCTTCAAGTAAGTGCTGTAGATGTTCAATAAAGGTTCGGGGGATTTAGGTAACTTCATCCAATTAAACTAATACACAAGACTCTTAAGTTCTTTAAGCATACCTTAAATGCCTTTCTGAAAGGTCACAGGAGTGTTACTAAACCCTGAGGTATATGGGAATCTCGAGTAAAGTACACTGTAGATTAGCGCACATTTCTCTATGAACTCTGGCGCTAAATTATTCTGCTATTATTCAATAGCTAGATCGATGATTAAGAAAAGCTGATATCCAGCTAGTAGTTGGAGAGAGTCATTGATTCACGGTAGAGGGTAGCTTTCTTTCTGGGTGATTGCATTAAAGCTCCTGTAGTCCATCACGACATGATGGCCTCCATATTTCTTACAGACCAGCAAATGGTAGAGCTCATGGGCTCTGAGAAATTTTCAGGAGACCATCCTCTTGTATTTGTTTAACTGCTTGGCCACATGGACTTCTTTGACCTTAGATTTATGGTAGGGCCAATCACAGATAGGCTGAGAATTTCCGTTCTCACCTTGTGATGGACCACTTTCATCACTTAGATCATCAAGGACTTTAGAAAATTTATTGGCATACTTCTCAATTTAGACTCCGCCAATTGGTGTTGTTTACATTCAAAATAGTCTCCAATTGTTAAAATCACTCAGTCTATAATAGATCATCAATTCCTAGGTCAGGTAGAGAAACAGCCAAATTGAGAGTAAATGGATTGATAGGTAAGATGTGGACATAAGCTATTGGGTTATGGGTCACAGTCATGGGTTGATTGGTAACATTGACTACCAATACTGTAATGGGCACATGATATGCATGGTCAAGAATGCCCAGTAAAATTATATGTTCATGCAATGATGTATTGGTTTTTGTATAAATTTTCAAAGATTGAGTTGACAGTACAATAACCTGAATCCCTTTTTCACCAATAATTTGGACTTGTGGTATGATGACTTTATTTACAGAGAGTATAGGCATTTTTTTGGGAGCTTTAATGATAGAAGGAGGTAATTTAACCCTATGTCCCATTACTCAAATTTCAGCAATTTCTCTGGGGCTTTCTCCTCCCTTTTTTCCTTATGCATATTTCTAATGATGAGTGGAATGCGATATTCCAAAGTTGAGATATACAGGTCTTTATGGCTAAACTTAGTGTCAAATTTGACTAAGAACTCCGTTTCAATAAGTAATTCCTAGTTATCAATTATTCAATACTATTGCTGTGGCCAACGCCACTAAAGATACAACTTAAATGGATAATAAAAACAAATGCAAAAGTGTTTTGTGCATGAGGGTCCCGCCGTTCTTTATTCTAAAGTACAAATATGAGCAGTTGTTCTTTAATGCATTTCATCAGGTGAGAAGAGATGATTTTAATGTGAGAAAGTGTCTACAATACCCAGGACTTTAAATTTATGCACCACTACCTTTATTTGAGTAGCATAACATCCAATGTATTAAATGAAAAATAACGATAGACATCATAAGCTTGTTGAGAAAATCAGGGGTTTAACCGGAGCAGAATAGGACAAATTGCACACTTTTTTCTTACAAGAGTATAGGGGATGCCAAACTCATCTGGAGCAGACAAAACAAAACATTTAGGAGGTGAGTGATTTTGTTAATGTTGCTAAGGCGTAGATTATCAGCATAGGGAGCCCCGTGCCCTAGGCTGACGCCTCTTCTTCCACCTCATCTGACTTTTTCTTCCAGCACTTACTTTCCTGATAGTTTAAAGCCTTACAATAAGGACATGGATTATATATAGGTCAAGAGTTCAGCTTTTTCCTAACAGCACGGATATGGGGTTGCAACCATTTTTGGGTGAAGTATGATGTGCTTCAAGTTTTATAAACTCCATAATAGCATTCTTGACATTTAGGATTGATTTGAAGTGCTTTCTAATTCCTTGAAGGTGAAGCACAAGGGTACAGTTGGAGGAGAAAGTGCAAATTCAATTCCGCTATTGAATTTTCCAGGGTTCCATGCGCACAAGAGGCTAAGGCCTAATCTAAAATTAAAGTGGTTAGCTTAATTAATATAAGGTTCTCCTTTTTTTCTGAAATTCGCATAAAGGCTTTTTCCAGTTAGACAGAGTCAAGTCAGTTCCAAGATTTTCAATGAGGGCCGTCATGATTTATTCTTAGGAAGTGCATTCTTTAATAATAGGACATGATAATCTTGCAAGCACTATAGTCGAAAAAGACTTTTATGGTTGAATTCTTTGTCTATCTATGTCTAACTCCATAAGTTCTCATATACAAAAAGGGAGGATGAATACTCTCATAGCTGGGAACATATTTTCTTCAAAGGTTGGCTTAAATACTTTACCAGCTCAGATAGAAAATGTATAGAGGGAGTAGAAGGTCTCCCAATATCTGAAGACTCTGTCTCAAAGAAACAGTCATGTAGGATTGGTCAATTTGAGGCTAGAGGAGATTGAAATCGTCTTGTAAATTATGACCCCAATTGTTCACAAGGGCAGTGGTAGCTTTAGAGCTATGCGCCTGATGTATTTCTTAGTTTTTGATGTCCTGGTTGGCAAATTTCTTCAATGGCACTTGCTGCTGAGCCTCTGAATTCTGACTTTAAGAGGTAAGTCAAGCGATCTTGCCATCCAGTGTAGCTTGGTGGGCTCGTTGTCAAGAAGCTAATACAAAAATACTTGCTTAATGATAGCCACCTTATTATAGAGAGCAATCAAAGTTAAATTTGACGTTAAAGTAGTTTCCTTCAACATCCATCCAGCTACTTTGAGCCACTCACTTAATTGGGTTAAAGTTTAAGAAATGGGTTTCATGATCTTTAGCTTAGTTTGCATGATATTAGAAGGAACTTTAGGAGTCTGGGGGACTGTCATTACCTCAGAGGCCTCTAGATCTTTAGGTCCTTCACAGATGGTAAGTTCAGAGGCGGACTGACCATCAGAACTATCATTGACTGGAAACCCAATTATTAAAATATCCAATTCAGGGCCTCATAATATTGTTGTTAATTAGACAACTGAGATACTTGTATGGTCAATGCGCATTTTATTATCATTAAAGAGTTGCTGAAGAATCAATAAGTTGTCAGGTAATCTTGTCAAGAAAACTCCACTAACTTATTGTCAATCCCGATGGGTTGGACTTGCAGCTCAGTAATTTCTTTTCTATTGTCCATAATGGCCTTCCTAATTTACCTGACTAAAGTTGGATGCAGTCTCATAATATTCAAGGCATAGGGAATGAAGCTGCTGGTTAAGCTAAATTATTTTTGGAGTTCCATATAGTACAATCCTAAGAGCTGCAGCTGGTGGAGGAGATCCAGATGGACAAATAGATGGAGGTATGACTCTTTTAGGAAATCCCAACTGCAGTGCTCAGGAGTGTGGTTGCAGTGTATAAGTGCATTGGTTCAGTAAAAGAAGTGTGTTTAATGTTTCCAATTAAATCCTCCAGGCTGTAGGGTTCTGTAAAGTAAAGCCTCCAAATTTTAGGCTACTTTGGCTGGTTGAATCCTTTAAGTTACATCAAGTACTGGAAGAGTGAATTAAATTGGTAATACAATTTATAAATCTCTCAATTTTAAAGGTATTTCTTTCTGGTCGGAGTACCATCTTATCACCCACATGTTTTCCTCTAATTGAGTTTATCATCTCAAAAGGAATGATTCATTTTAAATAGAAGTACATCTTCACCGGATTTTGGGTTTGTTTATTTTTCTGAAAGTCAGGACCGTCAAAGGCTACTTGATTAGTAATTGAAAGTAGCTCTAATGGGAATTTTTATTGAAATTATGCTCCTAAAGAAATTTTTAAAGGGAATTCTTCATTGAGGCTACTATGTTTGCATCAAACAAGAAAGGCTTTCTGTATAAAAACAGGCAGGAAAACTTCTATTACAACAACTAGGCAAGTCTGAAGGATTTTATTCATAGAACTAGTGTTATTTATAGGCCTTGCGAGATTTGATATCATTTGAGATAAGCCTTGCGGGAAAATTAGGATTGAGTCAGGTATGGTGACCTCTTAATTAACGAGGTGGAGTATAAAGGCTTCCAGCATATTCAGCCTTCCTTGCTCATATCAGCAGTACATGATGACTCCTGAAAGGCAAGATCTTTATCAAATAAGCGCCTTTATTAGGTAAATTGGAGGAATTATAAAAAGTTTGAGGTTTCATTGGCTCTTTCAAGAAAACATTATTATTATCAATTTTAGTATCTTCCAAATCAGTGGATCTCCTCTGATCAGGTCGCAATTCTTTTAAGTTTAAATCTTGTCCATCTCAACGTGACCCCCATGTTTCAAGACAATTCCCCTCCTCAAGTCCTTGCTGAGGAGGGACTTAACTAAAAGGATTCTTGCATGTACTCAATTTATGACAGAACCTTATTTGACAGAGGCAATCAAATATTCAAGTCTTTATTAGACCACTTGGTAAGGGCCTGACCACAGCGTCTCAAGCTTATGAACCCATCCCCCATGCCAATGATGTTAAAAAAGGATAAAGTCCTCTTAATGGTATTTGGGTAAATCTGGTTTCTGGAAATACTCTTTTGGCTTCTCAGTTAAATATAGTCCCATGGATCTAGTGACTAAAGCCTGTAGTCAATAAAAACATTGGTCAGCCTTCGCATAGTGAGATCAGTGATATCTGGTGTTGAGGTTTCTAATATGGGTTGCACTCTTGAAAACAGTATTTTTTCTCATCCATAAAGGGCCCAAAAAAGTTACAGCTGAATAGTTAAAGGTAACTATCGTGTTTACTAGCAAAGTATCAGGGAGATATTAATTTCATCAAGAAGGGTTGGATTGTGCCTTTTTTTGGAGGATAGCACCTAACGTACCATTTGACCATTCTACAGCCCCATTAGTACCAGGGTGGTAAGGGTACATAAAGGAGTAGTAGGAGCTCATCAAAGAGTTTAGATTGGTGATGACTTGAGAGATGAAGATGGTCCCATTGTCAGAGAGAAACACCTTGGGACTACCATGGCAGGCAAAGACCTGTTTTAGTTAGAAAGAGGCGGTGGCTTAGAGGGGGCAATGAAGATGGCCTCCAACCACTATGTAAAGTACTCAAGCTCCAAGATGATATAGTAATGGCCATATAACGCTGTAGGCAAAGGCCCAATGACATTAATGCTAACTGTGGTGGCGGGACCATGGGGCTTGAGACCTGTGTGTTGATAAATCGGATTTGGAGGCTTCTAATTTGTTCACATAAGTCAGGTATCAATGACGTCATGGATAGTTTTTAATCATTACATCCCATTAATAGCATTCCTTTAGCCATTAAAGGTCTTCTTTACCGCGTTATAGCCCACAGTCATATGAATACCAGGGAGGACTTCATTCTTTCGGAAGGTCAGACATACTATAACCAAGATGTCCCAACTTGCTTATAAATAACCTATTTTCAATTAAAGTATACGCAGCCATCTTCTTTAATTGACTTTGGATCCCAGGAGCCTCTTGACCCCAATCCTCCAGTCTTACAATTAGTAAATAGATCAATCCTCTTTAGAAGCATAGAGAGTTAGTATGGGTAGCCGTTATAATCCATCAGCGTTCTGATTCACCAAGTAGCCACTGTAGAGAGGCATGATCCATCACTACGTTGAAATGGTTCCAATAAAGGTGGGGACGAAAATGTTTTGTGGCCATCAGGACAGCCAAACATTTGAGTTCAGTTACGCTGTAGCTTCTTTCTTCTTGAGATAAAGTTTTTCTCAAATAAGCAATAAGGTGGTCAACTTGATTCATATCAAGCTGAGCAAGAATATCCCCCACAGCCACATCGCTGTCATTTTAAAGAGGATAAAAGTTTTGATAAACTTGGGGTGCATGATTAGAGGGGCGGTAGCTAGAGCCTTTTTAGACCATCAAAGGAATACTGTTGAGCTTTCTCCCATCATAAAGTGAACCTCTTTATGAAGTTGATATGGTAGCGGTTTGGAGAGTTCAGCAAAATGTGGGATAAATTGTTGGTAGCAACTGACCATTTCAAAAAACCTGTATATCACTTAAACTGTTCAGCCAAGTTTTTTGATACATTACCTTGTCAGTTAGTGGTAAGGTTCCTTCTCAGGTAACCTTATGCCCAAAAGACTCTTTTTGTTCTGAAAGAACTGGCATTTAATGGGCTTTAACTTTAATGAAGCAGAACGAAGACATTCAAACACGTCTTTCAGGTGAGTCAGATGATGATCAAAAAGTCTGTGAAAATACTGTTACGTCATCCAAATCAACCATTTTAGACGAAATTTTCAGATCCCCCAGTATACAGTCCATTGCTCATTGAAACGTGGATGTAACGTTGCATAAGCCTTGAGGAATGCAAGTGGGCTCAAATAATTCTTAATCACTATAAGAGCTCACTTCTTCCTATCTTCTGAAGCAAGCCCAATCTTCTAATACTTACTGGCGAGATCTTTGCTGAAAAAATTGGGATCCATTAGATTTTATAAAGAATTGTCAATTTGGGTAGAGGGTAACTGTCCTTTTAAGTAGTGGCATTCATCTGAAAAAAATCTATTACTCCCGGTGCCCTCCATTCTTCTTCCTCACCTGCAACAGCAAGGTCCAGGGACTTTGTGACAGCTTTAGCAGCCTGGCGTCCAAGAGTTTGTTACTCCGTTATAACCTGGGCTTCCTTAATCTTAGACTTTCAATATAGTTGCACGCGGTTTGGAGGGACTTAACCAGTTAGCACTCTGTGCTGCACCCCCTTCATCATTACAAAATCATTGTACCCTGTGGGAAAAATAATGGTGTACTCCTCAATCAAGGCATCCACCTGTCACTGTGCTCAAAGATGGTGGCGTATTTATATCATCTTCAACTTGGGCTTTTGTAGCATTTTTGTCAATCTCTAAATCAAGCAACGTTCCACACCCACGGACATATTCAACTTGATTGGTGGGTAGATTCTATACATACTCCACAGGATTATTTGGGTTATCTGCATAGGGTGATTAGTGAAATTAGCCATCATAATAGTCAAAAGGCCCCGATAAGCTGGATTCAGTACCCCAGGCAGATAAGAGCCTCCTGAATAGCTGTATTAGGTTCTCCATGAAACTCCTTTAGATGATCAGGTGGTATGAAATTTAGATCTCAGTATCCACGAGAATCTGTGACTTTGGAGGTATAATTACGCAGTTAATTTATACACAGGCATCTCTTCCTGGGTTTCTGAAAATAAGAGGTAATTTGGCTTTTGGTCCAACTACTCAATACTCTAGGTGCTCAATATGGTTTAGTAGCTTTTAGTAACCAGCTTCTAGGTTTTCTCTTCCCTCTTTCCTTAGGAATATTTTTTATGTCTAAGGGGATGCAATACGCTAAAATAGAACAATATAAGTCCTTATAACTTATTAAAGTATCAAACTCAACTAGGAAAAATGCTGATGAGCAAGTTGTATTTATCATTCTGTAGAACAAATACCAGGGCAGTCTCTACCAAAGATCCAAATCAGAACAGCAAAGATGAGTAGGCGCCCAACGAGAAGGTTTGATGAGGCCCATCAGGACCTGTAATATACAGTGTGATTTTGATTTGTAATGACTTTTAGCTGTTTGATTATTCAGGAAGTATATGGCTTTTATAAGAGACTCAATGTCATTTATAGCTAGAATCTTTACCAAGTGGATGACCACTTCTACTAAAATGACATTGATACAAAATGAGAGATTATTTAAATTAAATTCCTTAGAGGGTGATGTCCAGATAAGGCAGAGTAAGAAGTTAAACCTTTATTTTTTATTTGATTCAAGCACCTCCAATTTTGTCAGGCTTAGATAGGACAACACTCAGCACGCAGAGCAGCATTAGATTGAGGTTGAGGCTAAGCATTGTCAGAAAAGTGTGCCTCACGCCCTAATCTGACTCTACTTTTCCAGACTCATCAGCTTGCTTTCTCCAGTAGGCGCTTTTTTGATGGACGAAAATTTCACAATAGGCGCACGGTTGTGATTGGATTCTGACCTTTGGAATCATCCAACGGCGTGGATGTGGGGTCAGTTTACACTACTAGACGGCTTACATACTACCAGTTTAGGCAACTCCATTATATATTCCTTAGTCTCAAGGATAGAAAATACATCTCAAGATGTTCTAGAAATAGAGCACAATGTGGGTACTGTGCTGATATGCTGAAAGAATAGCAGAAATAGCATTGGCTATGTTAGCTCAGTCGCAAGAGGCAAGAGCTTGAGCCTCATGGTAGAATCTTTTAGCAAACTCGATGTTGGTTTCCCCACGTCTAGGACGGATCCTCATGGAGATATGTTTATAGTTAGAAAGGGTGAGATTACTTCCAAATTCTTTAATAAAGGCATCCTTTACAGCCGTCCAGGTGGTACACATATTAAAATAAACATCATGATCTCTTGAGATTTTCCATATAGACAGGTTTGTATGTGTTGACATTTTTGATGGTCTGCAGTTTGTTCCATTGCACCTTCATAAACGAATAAGTAAGAAATAATGGTTTCAGTCCTGGTTAAGTACTTCTTTTTGAAGCTGCGGTTAAAATATCTGATAGGTTTGGAAAGCACATGGATGGCCAGAGAGGTTGGTCACTCAGATTCACTAGTCCCATAGTGCCTAAATCAGTGTGAGAATTAGCTTTATTATTTGCGGAGGATGTTCTTCCATATCATCCTGGAGAGTATTATAGCAGTCATTGAAGTGTATAAGTGAGGCTTTTGTATCCAAAAGTCAGTGAATTTTTCAATCCCGGCAGTTGAAGGGCAATCTTGTGGAGAGAGAGTCTCGTTTAGCTTCAATGGTTTAGAGTTTTGCATTCATTCGCTTGAGTTGATGATCCATGTAATCCTGAGAATAAACCAGGTTTTCACAGGCTGTAGTAGTTTTCAAATAACTGTTATATAAGAAGATAAAGGTTAAATATGCATCAAGATGGTCTCATTTGATGGCTATCTCAGTTCCTTGGGTCATCAGTAGTAATTAACAGTCTAGATCCTTGATCCAAGCCTCATGATTTTTGTCAAAGGAAGGTTCAACTGGGGAGAGGATACAGGAGGACCGCGGTGACATTTAGGTCACAGGGGTCCCTGTTCTCCCTCCTTCCCAGTAGGTCCAGTATTTCTGTGAGGTCCTTTCTATATAATAAATTCCTTATATAGGTGGCATAGCAGGTCTTTCAGCCAACTGTTGAATATGAGTGGCCAGGGAGGCATTTTGGGAGTCAATATTCTGGAAATTCTCAGCAATGCAGTCAATGAGAGTAGATAAAGCGCGTTCCAAACATTGATCCATGTTGACAGAGGTATAGATCGTCAATGAGAAAGTTTAACTTTTAAGTGTTGAGTAACCTCATTAATAATCTGGTACAGAAGACATTAAATTCTTTGAATTCATGGCGTTGTCCAAAATAGCCTCCTAGTTGTATTATCCAAAATTTATCATGGCCTCATACAACTCTAGGTGTTAGTCATGGATCTGATGAGCCAACCTGAGCTGCCGTTGGATCTCCAAGTGATGCAGTTCAAGTAACTTCATTTGGTAATACAGATAAGGATATTGTCACGATTCCAATATTACTGAATGATAAGCACTAAGTCGATATGGTGGAATGGATGGAATCCGCCATGTTGTTACAAATACAAATAATTGAGTGCCTCAAGATGAGGCAATATTGGGATTGTTGGGAAATCGGCCAAATAGGGCGATTGTTAATTGATGATGAATAATTGGTGGAACAATGAGATATGGCGAAGTGAATTACTAAGCCATAAAAGCGGTACCATCTGAAGTTGTTACCATACAAGTGGGATGAGATTTTTGAGGAAGTTAAGTTGTTCATATTTTAAAGTAAGGATAACAGTAGAATCCGCTGTATTAGTATAGAAAATAAAAGAGAGTTGAGGGAGTGAGTGCTCCATATTTATTCATTTATTTATAAGTTTATTCTGTCATGTTGAGGACAACCATCATCATATCGTTGGTCCTTTATTTCTCAGTGGGTTGAACCCTGTGCAAATTCTGTAGGCATATCTCTCATATACCGCTAATTTTATAACAGTGGTGCTCACTACAGAGGGCCCATTGATCAATCACATAGTCTAATAAGCGTTCCTCCTTTGTTAGTCATGTCATATCTGGCTTTCATCACTAAGAAATCATCTCCAAATACTGCAACTGTGGAATACGCAGAACTCAAGCTTGCCCTAAACGCTGTGCTAAATTGGAAAAAGAATTTCTGCAGGAATGTTGTATTGACAAGCTGCCTCCATTTGACCGAGATGGGAACATCCATGGGTTTTCTAAAAGATTTGAGTTTGCAGTAGAAGGGGCAAAGTATTGGCATAAAGCCAAACTACTAATGTCCACATTTGATGTTGGTAGCGCCAACTAAGTTATTTGCTATCTTCCTAACAGTTCTGTTACCTATCAAAAAGTGAAGGAAACTATGCTGTGGTTGTTTGGAGGAACTTCAAAAATGGCGCTAAAAAAGGCTGAGTTTATTACCATTGGGTTTCAGCCTAATGAGGCCCTCACTGCATTTGCTGATAAATTCTCAGCAGAAGCCCATGTGTTAATTGGGGCAGGGCAATTTAACTTTATGTGACATAAGCATAGCATTGACCTCTGCTGTGAAACCATATTGAGAGCTTTTTAATACCTTGGCTCCATATTTAGATGTTGACGTATCCTTGCTTAAATTTGTTCAAATTCTACGCCATCTATCCGCTAATTACCCTCCACCCAATATAGAGCAGAAACCTAGCACCTCCGCTGCTAGCTTTTTTCAGATTAATCATCCCTCCTTGTTCAGCAATCGGCTGGCATCCCCCAGTCTTATCATCAATAAAAGCCTCGCTTCCAGCCCAATCCTTTTGGGTGGCTCCTTTTACAACAAGCAAGATTGTAGGTCTTCTGAAGTCAAAAATGCTTTTTATGTGGTTGCTCGGGGCACCTGGCTAGAAGTTGTCACAAATGGTGGGTTCAGTACCTGCCTCAGGAGCAGTACCACCAGGAAAAGTTGGAGCGAAGTAGAGATGGAACAATCATCTCCACTATTATGACCTGAAAACGTCCCACTGGAACAGATTCCTGTATCTTCATTGGAAGTTCCTCAGTATGATGACGCCTTCTTATATCAGCGACATGGTGGAGGGGTAAATGTGCTGGCACAAACGCGATTCATAACATGGCGGAAGCAAGCTCTCAGGAACAACCAAAGCCTTATACTTGTCAAATGTTTGATCACTTTTCTACTGATGAACCAGATCCATTAGCTGATGTGCTTTTTTGGATGAAGTAAGCGTGGCCTTTCCCGTGGATGCTATTGTTAAAAAATACTCTAAAGTGGGAAAGGGTATTATGAGCTTCCTTGGAAAAAGAGTTTAATTAAATGTCCATGCTCTAAACAATCAGAATGCCTTTTATGCTGAATGTACTTACTGTGACACTGTTGTAGCAAAAACCCGAGTTTGTGCAATAATCAATATGGGTGCCCCAATCAACATAGTGTCCACAAAGTTGGTGGAAAGACTGGCATTAAAGCCTGACGTGGAACATCGTATGGTGTATGGGACTGCAGGCACAGAAAACATGGTCTTTGAAGGAGCGTTCAGCGCACTACCTTTGCAATTTGGGTCAATTTTCATTGTAGCCCCAGCCATAGTGCTACCAAGTAATAACTATGACCTTTTAATCGGAACTGCTTTTATGCACCACTATGGGGTTGTTGATATGACCGCAGAGACATTTGAAATTTTGGGGCAGTGGATCCCAATCCGTTTCACTTCCAGCAGAATGCCAAAGGATCCTGTACACATGAGTCAAATTAACCTTGCATATGATGATAGGGTGATTTCAGTTTGCTATCATCGACTTAAGCGTAAGACATGGGCCCTTCCCAATCAAATTTTAGAATATCAAGGGATACCACTTAAAGCTGCGGGCCCTATATCTATTCCCTCTGGAAACCAGATAATTTTAAGCACTGAGTTGAGGTGGAAGTGTCTTCTAGGCTTTATGGGGAAGTCATTGGACCTTATCAGCAATCACAGTTTGAGCCCCATGTGGCCCCAGGCATTATACTTCCAGGACATGGGGAGATCAAGGTTTTAGTAGCAAATCTTCAGAATAAAACAATAAAAATCCGCTGACACCAAATAGTGGCGTGCTTACGTTAGCTCCAGTTGAAGAGGTCCTCCAGGTTCATGAATTCAGCTTGTTGGATGAATTTGGTCTGCCCATTGAAACACAGCCTGGCGTAATGGCAGTTGTACCGCGCAAAAATTTAAGGGGGATAACGGAAGACCAAAAAGGTCAAGTAAAATACTTATTTCAAAAATATATGAAGAGATCTTTGCTGTTGACAATCACAATTTAGGGTGCGCTTGGGGGGTTGTCAATCAGCAGGACACTGGGGATCAGCCCTCCATTAGGTCTCAGCCAATCTGCCAATCAAGGGCAGCAGAAGAAGTCGTCAATACAGAGATTGATCAGCTGTTAGTGCAGGGAATGCTCAAACCATCTAATAGTGGGGGCTTCACCTGTCTTAATTGTTAAAAAGAAGGATGGTACTAACCGTGTAGTAATTGACTACTGGAAGCTTAATAGTATCACCAAGAAGGAATTATACCCTCTTCCGCGGATTGATGATGCACTGGATGGGTTAGGTGGAGCTCTCTATTCCTCAGCAATGGATTAGATATTTGGTTATTGGCAAATTGAGTTGCCCCCAGCGGAGCAAGAAAAATGCGCCATAATCACATCCAAAGGGCTTTTCCAACCCACTCGTATGTCACAAGGGCTATGTAATGCCCCAGATACATTTCAACGGCAATGGACACCATTCTGGGGGATCTGAAGCTGTAATGTGTTCTTGTGTACCTTGACGATATTAATGTCTTCTCACACACATTCACTGAGCACCTTACCATCTAGAAGAGGTATTTCGCTGACTGGCTGAGGCCAATATCAGGATCAAGCCCAGGAAATGTCACTTCTTCAAGGATCAGTTAGAATACCTCAGTTTTGTGGTGGATGCAACAGGGCTGAGACCCCAACCAGCCAAGGTGGAAGCTATTCGTCAGACGACAAAGCCAGCTAGTAAATGGGACATTCAGGTGTTTTTGGGGATGGTGTGTTATTACTAACGCTTCATACCCAACTTCAGCTGCATTGGAGGGCCACTGTATGAGCTGCTAAAGAAGGATGCCATGTTTGAATGGACGGAATGGCGCCAATGCGCCTTTGATACATTTTTAAAGGTACTAATTAGTGCGCCCATGTTATGCTACCCAAAGTTCAAAAAGGAATTTATTGTACAAATGGATGCATCTCTTTCCGCTGTGGGGGCAGCTTTGTCCCAAAAAGATGACAAAGGAGAGGAGCACCCAGTGGTGTACTGCAGCCAAAGTCTGAATAGCCATGAATGTAATTATACTGTGACTGAGCGAGAGTGCTTAGCAGTGATCTACGCATATAAGCATTTCAACGTCTACCTGCATGGGGTAAAGTTCAAAATTGTAACAGACCACGCATTATTACGCTGGTTGCAGAACCTTAAAGAACCTGAAGGCCATTTGGCTCAATGGGCTCTTAAGCTGCAGGCTTATTATTTTGAGATCATTAATCAGCTAGGAGCAAAGCATCATAATGCTGACTGTTTATCTAGATTGCTGACAGTTGCTGTGATAGCGGACCTCAGCGATGTGATGTATGACAAGATGCTTAGCGGACAATATGATGATGAACCACCCCAAATGATTAAAGCATTAAATGAGATGCGAATGAGCACTTTCCAACAGAATGGAGAACTGTACAAGCGGATTGGTTATTCTACGGTGAATTTTCCATGACCTTTGGCCCAGCCAGGAATTATTATGAGCGCCCACAAGTCAGTTGGACATGGCTGAGTGCGCAAGACAATGGAGTTGCTGCGCCCTTGGTACTATTGGGAAATTATGAACTTTAATGTGCTCAAAACCATTTCTTGTTGCCATCAGTGCTAAGTGGAGAAGTCATTCTGCCGTAAGTCTTCTTATCAGGTAGTGAAACCCCATTTTGCTTGGCATAGTGTTTCCTTGGATGTCGTTAGTCCCTTGCCAACAGGAGCTAACCAGTGTAAGTACATTCTGGTGGCTATCGACCATCTGACCCAGTGGGTCAAAGTAAGGGCAATACAAGATTTGGGGGCAGTTACAGTGGCCAAGTTTGTGATGCAAAGCATTATTCAGCGACATGAATTCCATCAGTTTATTATCACTGATAACGGAACCAATTTCACCTCACACATCCTCCCCAAATGAGATGAGCTTATGGGTATCCGTGGTGTTCTAATGACCCCATACCACCCCAAATCTAATGTGATTTTCGAATGAGTGAATGACTCTGTTTAATATTCTGCAGAAATTAGTAACTGAACGACCATCTGATTGGACCTCCCTTCTTTCCACTGCTGTGTTTGCCTATAACATCAGTTACCATTCTGCCACGGCGAAAGTCCCTTCCAGCTACTATATGGTCAACACCCAGCTTTTCTGGCATTACTTTATTCATGTGTGGAAGACACTGGTGGAGTGGAACCCCACCGTTATTTGACTAACCTTGAAAACATTTTGATCAAATTGCAAACTGAGGCCTATTCCTTCAGCTTAGCCAAGAAGATCAGGAATCAGGCCGCAATTTAGGTATGTCAAAGTGGGTCAGCACAGTTCAAGGAAGGCAACGTGGTTCTCTTCCATGATCAGCATGTGTTTGGGTGGAAACACAAGCTGGTCAGTATATGGATTGGTCCATTCGAAGTCATTGAGAGAACTGGGGTTGACGCAAATACTATCAAGGACCCCATTAAGCAGTCAAATCATCAACTGAAATCATGTGAAGTTCCTCTGGGCATATAAGCAATAGGAGCCTTATTATCCAGTCAAGGGGGGTAATGTTGCGATTCCAATATGACTGGATGATAAGCACTAAGTTGATAGTGTGGAACGGATGGAATCTGCCAAGTTGTTACATATACAAATAATTGAGCGCCTCAAAATGAGGTGATATTGAGATTGTTGGGAAATCGGCCAAAGTGGGTGATTGTGAATTGACAAATGAATAATTGGTGGAACCAATGAGATATGGCGAAGTGAATTACTAAGCCATAAAAGTGGTACCATCTGAAGTTGTTACCATACAAGTGGGTGAGATGATTGAGGAAGTTAAGTTGTTCATATTTTAGAGCAAGGATAAAAGCAAAAATCTTCTGTATTAGTATAGAAAATAAAAAAGAGTTGAGGGAGCGAGTGCTCCATATATTCATTTATTTATAAGTTTATTCTGTCATGTCGAGGACAACAATCATCATATCATTGGTCTTAATTTGCTCAGTGGGTCAAACCCTGTGGAAACCTTTAGCGTATATCTCATATACCGCCAATATTATAACATATATACAAGTATTAAAAATAGGATTCTGTTCAGACTATGCTACTTAAGAACTGTGAAGGCAGGGTGTGAATATAGCGAGACAGGTTGTTAGGAATCCTTGCAGAGCGGCTATGGCTGGATATCCCATCAAGGGTAATAGTCCCGCTCAATATCACAGAAACATTATTAGCAACAAAGACAGCCTGCTTTGATAGACGATCCATCCGGCGTGGAGATAGTCAAGGTCGTTATTGCATTGAATAAAAATTCTTGAGTGTGAGGCAAAGGAATATCTGGATTATGTGTAATGACCCATTAAGTCAGGCTCGAGCTCTCCTCCATGTTAGGAGGGATGTTGTTGCTGAAATTGTTCAATAAGAAGATAGGCTTTCACCAGGTAACCTTGGGGACTGGCAGAGAGGACCATATTTTGGTTTGTTGATATTACTGAATTTTGAGACCTTCAAAAAATACCCAATTATTAGTTGATGGTAGCTCCAGAGGGAATCTCCTAGGGCAATTATGCTCCTAAGGCAATATCTCAATGAGAACTCTTTGTTGAGCTACCCTGTTTGTTTTAACATAGCTAAGGTCTTCTGTATAAGAACAGGAAGGAAAACTTCTAGTATAATAACTAGGCAAATCTGAAGATGGTTTTATTTATTATAAAACTGAATATTTATAAGGCTTTGAGAGATTTGAGAAGTTTGGGATAGACCTTGTGGGAAAATCAGGATCAAGTTGGTATGGTGATCTCTTGTTCTGCAAGTCAGAAAAGGCTTTTGGCGTACTCGGCCTTCCTTGCTCACAGTTCTGGTTATCAATGGCCACTGGACAAAATTTTTATCAAGTGAATCAGCTCCTTTGTCAAGTAAATTGGTGGATTCAGGAAAGTTTGGGATTTCAATGGCTCTTTCAAGAAATTGTTATTCTTATCATTTTAGTATCTGCGTAATTAGTGGATCTCCACTGGTCAAGTTGTGATTCAGTTTAGGTTTAAATCTAATCCATCTCAATGTGACCCCTTTATTCTTAACACCTATTATCTCAGAAGGACACCTGAAAGAATGCAACAGTTTTAGGTTTCAAGAGTTTATTGTCTAGTTCCTTTATAGGATAAACAATTATTAGTAAAATTAGCTACATGTGAGTCCTAGTATAATGATTTATCATTAGGGAAAATGAACTTTGGCAATAATTTAAACCAGCAAGATAGGAGAAAATATAATTTGCTTATTTAAACAATTGATTATTTATATTCTGAGTAGGGACGTGCTCTCAATGAGGGTAATGATCCTTGCAGTTAAAAAGATCTTCCTTGATCATAGAAATAACAGTATACATGTCTTGTGACTGGATGAGGTCCTTTATACTCATTGAGGGAGTTCCAGATTTGATTTTGTCCTTTGTATATTTAGAGACAATGAATGCATTATAGGATTTATCAGGCGGTTTTTTGAATTTGGTCGTTATCAGGAATAAGGATTTTAGACCACTTGTCATTTTATTTTTAATTTAAGGAGACATGAAGATTCTGGGTGCTGGATTATAAGTTTTTAGTTTCCTTGGATGAAAAGCCCAAAAAGGATAAATGTCCTTGAGTGATAAATCCTAACTATGGCTTCTCATCATTTATCAAAATATTTGTAAGCCAAAATACTAATGACAAAAAAGAAAGTAACATTTTTTGCTTGGGAACCTCATTATAGGAGAGATCAGGGAGTTTTTTCAGTATATACAAGCGTTCTGAGCTAAGATCTATAATCATTACCAATCAGTGGATTCTATAGCAAGTTGGTCACATTGTTCAAACGGGATTCAATCGCCTCATAGAATATGTTTGAACCCCAATAGAAGAGGGTTTTGACTAATTAAGTTTTGATTGCTCCAGTTGGGGAGATCCTTAATATTCAAAGGCCTTGATTTTATTTGGGGACTATCCCAACAATAGTTTCGGCAATTTTTCAGATCATGTTTATTCCAGTCACTCAACACACGCAAATATCTGATTTGGGTAGAATCTTGACAGTCATAATAAGAATTGTCCAAAGGTTGCTTCATTTCTGGACTTATCCAATTTTTATCATTACAGATAATAAGACATAGTCAATGCAGGATCTTATTAATGGTTGACCATTAATAGTGTAGGTCCACTTAGTTATACTTGAAATGTCATATTTCTTTTCACCTACTATCAGAAACAATCCTAAGATCAATAGGCATTTAAGCATATCATTTGACTGCTGTTTAGTCTTAAGCTTGTTGATATGTAACCTGACCTGGTTTGCACATCAGTTAAGCCCCACTGCATTAACGTTGTTTCTTGGCTCTTAGTTCTTATGGATTCTAAACTTTTTTATTATTGAATTTTTGGCAATGCATAAATCTTGATCACATTTAGGGTCTTCAAGTGGATTGTTCATGTGCCTTGGCCACTAAAATCAAACTGGCGTTGAATTCCTTAATAATTGTGATCTTGATGTTCTTATTAATTGTGATTATTGTAACATGGTCTGTTATCAGAGCTTTACAGTTGGTTGGATAAAACACAGGTATATTTTTTGGGGGTCTGTTAAAAATTATAAGTTTTCTGATTATTTCGCCAGTAACCCCTCAAATGTATTAACTGCACAGGTTCATTGTTGTGTAATTCTCCGTGTTGTTTGATAGGGAAATATAATTGTTGATAATAGTATAGAGACTATTATCTTTAATTAAAGTGCATACTAGAATTTAGTCCAACGCTTGGCCAGTGTTTCCTCTCAAATTACTTATGATGTCCCTTATATAAATTTTGTTCCCTGGTACCACCTAACTTGATCCATGCTCAGATTCCTGTTTACGGTTTATCTATATGACTCTCAGTCAGCAGAATTTCCCAAATCAATTCAGCTTCTCTTCTTTGGATCCCCACTCAGATTTTTAATTTTTATCATAAAGAAGCTTCCAATTAGAGAACACAGCAATAATTTCCTTGAGAAAAAAAGAACTCAAAATGAAGTCTGATAAAGTATATTAAGATAATACTAATTACTTTTAGTCTCTTTTATTATGGATTATTAGGGGAAATTATAAAAAGTAATTTAGTGCCCAACCCTCAGTTGGCATCCCCTCGATGAAATGGTTTTTTGCCATTGAATTACCCATCCTTGTCTCAGCAGCGATGGTCTTCCCCTTCCTGTCTATGATCCCTTCAGCGGATATCCTCAAGACCTAAAATGGAAAGAGTCAGAAAACGTGTCCCAACTGTTTTCCTCTCAGACCCAGCGAACCAACCATATTTGGCAAGCGACCTGCTTAGGTAATAGGACTTATTACCCATTAAGGAAGGTCACAAACCTACGGATTGATTCGCTAATTGCAGGCAGCATCACTCACCTTGCAACTAGATCTTTAAATTCTCAATTGGTCAGTGATGAAACCTGACTGATCCCAATTGGTACACCTTATAGTTGATCAACTAACAGATGCCCCTATTTCGTTGGCAACTATTCCCAACGAGATCTTAAGCATTCTCCCAGATTAATACCTGACAGATCTGACCCAGGAAAATAACCTAAAATCCCCAAACAATGTTACCCCAAAATCAGGGTCAACTGATATTTAATTCACTTCGCTTTAGGGAATTATTTCCTAGCAATCTTTGTTAATCTAGTTGGCTGGAAATATGGGCAAAATCCCAACGCATCCACCTCTTGCTTAGATTTTCAGCAAGAAAAGTATCAGGGCAAGAGAACTTCACTTTGGACACTCAGTTATATACTTTATTTTTGTTCAAGTGGAGTATGATCAATCAGCACTCAACGCTGCTTGGGACGAGCTTTGGC
This sequence comes from Massospora cicadina, assembly GCA_022478985.1. NCBI lineage: Eukaryota > Fungi > Entomophthoromycota > Entomophthoromycetes > Entomophthorales > Entomophthoraceae > Massospora > Massospora cicadina. The sequence goes on from JAKSZP010014542.1 coordinate 82,607, forward strand.
ATGAATCTCTCTTCCTCTTCCTCCTCGCTACTGCCTACTCTAAGCATAGTCACCACAACCTTCTGTCATGCTGGGTGATCCATTTGCTTGTGACGATAATAATCCTGGGATCTGGTTTCCCCCATCAGGGCATATGACCCGCTGTCATATTCAGGATTCTTAGTCTGGCGTCCTCAAATTCCTGATTTTCTCCTCATCCTAACAGGAGATCCTTGCAATTGATGTTTGTTATGTGGCACAATTAAGAATGCTCATTTCCGTTCACCCTTGCTATTTCCTTGTAATAACATCCTGGCGCATATCATTCTTAATTCTTCTCTGGAGAGCTTATCTCATTTATTTTGAGATTAAATTTATCTGAGCTTAGAGCTTGATTGATTTCAGAGTGCATAATTTTGACTATCATATAAGTCTGACATTCCCCCTCTCATCCAACCCATATGTCAATTTCTGAGTCTCAGTACCAACAGCTTCTCAATAGCTTGTCTGATAAAGACCTTTGGCTCTTCCAGCTGATGAACCAATTTGCACGCTAGAACCTTTTATATAGTCACTCCAGGACTTATTCTACCAGACAAATACCCATAGCCAATACTTCCATGGAATTACTGGAAATGTAATTACCCTAATGAAACTAGGTTAGTAATTATCTCAAACAACTCATGACCAATATTCCCTTTACATTGATTCCTGAGTTAAATTTTGAAACTATCCTGGATTTGGCTCCCATTTGCAGATACTCCTACTATCATCATCAAACCTCCTTAAGCAATGCACTCTGCTCCTAAATTTTTTGTTCCTCACCAGATCAGAATTCTTCCAGAGTTCCTCTTCTGACTAATTCAATATTACAAGCCAGTTGTCTTGGCCACTGAACTAGCCATTGGCAACAGCGTACATTTTGAACTCCCCTATGCAGAATTAAGGTACCGAGTCACTGAGGCTTTGTCCATAGCTCTGAGCTCTTCTGATCTTGAAAACATCCTAGATCAAGATGTTGCAGCCTATGCTCTTCTCTTTGCCTGCCAAGTTCTTTGAAGTTGGGTCACAAAGCTTCCAGAGTCTCCCAGCTCCCTACGCTCATTCTGCTTCAGCTTCTGAGAAGGTCGTAGTTATTGCTTGCAGGGTGCCATTTGCTCCTTGCATGACTATCTAGTTTCTTGCGCATCCCATCAATATCTTCCACTGATGGCTTTGATAAGGGGCATGATTCAGCAACCCCCACCTAGTATCCCTTGCTCAATGTCAATCCATATGTCTGGTGTTCTTAACAAAGCCCATCGGCAAGTACACAAGGCCAATCTTCTGGCTTTAGTACCATATCAGGATTACTCAGTGTTATTTACTGACTGCATCTTCTTGTACTGTTGCTTCCTCCCACTCCAGGGTATCATGTTTCGCATCTTATGACATTTCAATTTCACTTCCCCTAGTCACTTTCTCACAGGGATCTGAATCCGCTCAACATATTTGATTTTGAGTAGGTCTAGCCCTCAAAATCATCTGATCTCACATAAATTTTGACAGGTTATTTACTCTTACTGCGATCCATCCTCCTCCCCCAAGAGGCGACATAGGTGGAATTATCCCCAAATTGAGGATACTTAGAATAAAAAATGATTAAAAATATCGCTTTTCTATGCGTTTTTTAATTATCTATTTTTTTCTTTTTTCCATATTTTCTCAATCTTTTTATTTTTTCTTTTTTTTCTATGAGCTTGACCTTTCTTTGGTTCAACGGCGTATCTTTTAATATATTTCCCAAAACTGGATCCTAGGTATACTTAGACCTACCAGTTTTCTATGGTTCAGAGGTCTTACTTTAAAAAGACTTAACCATCTAGTTTGGTTCAGCGGTCTTTTTTTCAGACTTAACCAAATCATCAGTACCTAACGCAACTTAATAATTTCAGAGATCCTTCAAAAACTCTTTTATTATTATTATTATTTTTCATTGATCCATTGCTTTAAATACTTCGCATGGACTCAATTTACTATCCTTACATCCAAGAGGTTCTTGATGGAGTAGGCGTCCATCGCCATCATGGTAATAATCTCAATTAGACCTGACCACAATGCATATATGTTGTTTCTTCTTGTAAAACCATGTGTATTGCAATAGGCAACTCTTTCACTTATTTGGGGGTTTCTAAGGCCAGTTGTCCCTTATTGTCTGTCAATTTTTCTCAAATCCTTTTCTTCAAAGTATTATTAGATACTTGCAATTTCATTTCAATCAAGATATTTGTCAATTACTTCAGGTACTGCTTAGCACTCATCCCAATGTTGGTTCCACCACCAAATATAAATTTAGTAGCAATGCAGCCTTCCTTCCATATAGTAACTCGAATAGCATTTTTCCCATCTTTGTATGATGACTGATATTGTAGGCAAACGTCACCAAACTCAGGTACATTCTAATGCAGAAGTTCGTCCTGTGACCAGCTTCCTCAACGTTGCAACCAGTGTTCCATTACTCATTCTATCAGTCCATTCATCTCCAGATGGTAGGGTACAGACATGACTCCTTTTATCATCATTATTTGATCTAATCACGGGATCACATGAGATGTGGAATTTGTCTCATTGACACTCAGCAGGATCTGTGGGCATCAATGTTGGTATACTACTTGATTTAGGATGAACTATCCAGTACTGGTAGCATCTACTTTTTCCAGGGCCTTCATTTCAACCCATTTCTTAGATGATCAATTGCAACTATTATGTACTTGACTCCCACTGTGCTCATCATCAGCGGTCCCATCACATCAAAGGACACCATATGCCAAACAATTTCAGGGCGTTCTGGTTAATGGGTGCCAACTTTGTCCATGATTTCTTATTTTGTCTTATATAACACAAAGTTTCAATATCTTCTACTCAGCTACACCCCAGTAGTGAGCACCAATTATTAAAAATTTATAGGTATTTAATTATTCATAGCTAATAACCCCTATAAAATTATTATCTGCACAGGTTCATTGTTTTACAGTGCTCCATGCTGTTTGATAGTGAAACATAACTGTTGATAATAGTATGGAGACTATTATTCATAGTTGAAGTAAAGTACTAAAATTCGGTCCAACGCTCAGCCAGTATTTCCTATTAAACACTTGTAATGTCCTTAATAGGGTTTTGTTCCCTGGTACCGCCTAACTCTGTCCATGCTCAGATTCCTATTTACGGCTTATTTCTGTGACTCCTAGTCAGCAGCAATCCCTAATTCAATTCAGCTTCTCTTCTCTGGATCCCTTACTCAGATCCTTACTCTTTATCTTAAAGAGTCTCCCAATTAGAGAACACAGCAATAATTTCCTTGAGAAAGAATAGAACTCAAAAGTAAGTCTGATAAAGTATATTAAGATAATGCTAATTACTGTTAAGTCTCTTTTATTAGTGAATTCTTAGGGGAATTTATATTAGGGAAATTGGTGCCCAACCCTCAGTTGGCACCTCCTCATGAAATGGTAGCCGTTGCCATTGAATTCCCCATCTTCATCTCACCAGCAATGATCTTCCCCATCCTAGCTAAGATTCCATTGTTGGAAACCCTCAAGACTTAAAACGGAAAGAGTTGGAAATTTGTCCCTAACGTTCTCCTCTCAATCCCAGCGAACCAACCATATCTGGCAAGTGATGTGCTTAGGTAATGGGACTTGTTACCCATTAAGCCAGGTCATGAACCAACTGATTGATTCTCTAGTTGCAGTTGGCATCACTCGCCTTGCAACTTGATCATTAAATTCCCAATTGGTCAGTGATGAAACCTGACTGATACCAATTGGTACATCTGATAGTTAATCAACTATCAGATGCCCTTATACGGTCAGCAACTCTGCCCAATGAGATCTTAAGTATTTGTCCATATTGATCCTGACGGATGTAACCCAGGAATGTAACATAAAATCCCCTAAACATTGTTACCCTGAAAACAGGGTCAACCAAATTTAGATTCACTTTGCTTTAGGGATTTATACCCTAAAAAACCCTGGTAACCTAATCATTTGGGAATATGGGCAAAAATCCCAACAGGTCACAAATGTCATAAGGGATAATTAGGGATTTATATTTCTGAGTTTCTTTAAACCAAATTTAGTCAATAATATGATTAGTTTTTAGATAGGTGACTTGATCCATGTATTAGTGTTAGCCATCTTTATTATAGTTTTGTTGTTATCATTTCTAGCTGTCCTCTAACGGTATGAGGATGTTCTGGTTGTATATAGAATTATAAATTAAGGATTAATTTTAGATTAGAATTTTAGACATGCAATCATGTGTTTTTTTCAATTGGTATGGGGTCTTCAGAACTTGGAACTATATACTTTTCATTTTGCATGTAAGGAACTCTGTCAAGTTACCTGTTTCCTCCTCTCTCAACAGGTAGGCGGGCTTAAGATCTTGTAAATGAGTTCTTTTGGAGATAAAGGCTGATTATCATTCTTATCATTGGACATGGATTGGCTCTTGGCATCTTTTTTGCTTGATCAAAGCAAAACTTTATTTCTTTACAAGTGTTGGTGATATTAGGAGTTTCTAAGGGATTTTTGTCATTGAGAGTCTGCCAATGTAAAATGGAATTTACTTTATATATGATTTTGTTGTCATCCTTTAGGCCCGACTTCTAACAGCATTTGTCTTCTTTTTTCTCCTAATACAATTGGATGGGATGTGGTTTTTGACGTCTAAGGGAAGTCTTATCTATATTGTAAGACTAAAGATTCAGGTGCATGAATTGCTTTCCTTCTGCTTTAGGCACTTCGCCTCATTATGTTTACAAGACTATTTTGGTTTACATCCAACGATTGCTGATGGAGTTTTATGTCTGTAATCTCAGTAAGGTTACAATGAAGCCAAACTTTAGCTTATGTTTTAGAAAAGTTTTGTTTATATTTTTGATATTACGCTGATGGAATCAAATTAAAATTCACAGGGCGTTTTGCCGATTTTTTGGTGGCATTGGGCATCTTGAGGCCATTTCAATAGTAGAAATGACATACTTTTCTTAGTAATTTCTTGTCCAATGTAGAAGAAATGTTGTAGGTTATACTTTTGTTAAATCTAGGTAGAATAAATGTTTGGATTTTGATATACCCATGTTACCCAGATTATTCAACCATAATATATCTGCTTGTCCATTAAGGGTATTCATCCTGATTTTGGATGTGGGAGTTATCAATTAATAAATTAACTTTTTTCACAGAATCGTCCTGAAAATTATTTTAGTAAACCTCCAGATTTTATTCCATATAATGCTAATGTTTCTTCAGGGTGCTCCCTTCAATAATTAAGTGATTAGAGTGCAAATTTAAATATCTATAGTCTAATAAAATTGTAGGAGTTGATCAGGTTATATCACTGATTGACTAGGAGTTTATGAATTGTTAGGCGAGTGATGCTTCCTGTGATAAGAAACTTGTGAATTAACCCTTAAAGGATTGCAACTTGCTATTTATTTGTATCAGTCCCATTAACTAAGCAGGTTGTTAACCTAATAAAGCTGATCGCTGGGGTTGAACAAAGGCATAGGGACATGTTCTTTGTTTTAACCCAGAAGAAGTCGCTTTGAGAGTTGATGAAGTATATGACTAAACCAATGAGGAAGATCATTGTATGGAAAAAAGCCTTAAAGTGTTAATTCATTAGTGATGACTGCTTTTTATTGTGGCGCAAACAGAAGAGTTGGGCGCCTATTTCATTTATAATTCCTTGCATTTTTAATAAAAGCAGATAAAAAAGGTGAAATAATTTAGTAATTTAGACTGTTTAAGTTCGCCTTGAGACTAGTGTTTAGAAGAGTAAGAGATCCTTTGTTTATCCTACTGTAATCTCTATGGAAACTGTGTGACGAGAGAGAAAGAAACCACTAAACCTAACCCTAGGTTGAGCTCTATCAGAAAAGGGATGAAGTTCCTCCCAATATTCAGAAGAATTTATATTTATAAAGAACCGTTTTTCATTGACCTAATAATCATCTTGGCAAAAAAGCTCAACTAGAGTAATAGACTTCATACTATTATTACTGGCCAAGTTAAATAAAGTATCAACAACTCATACAACGTCACACACACAAGAACCTGTGAAGCTTAGTGCGATGCAGGGGTTGTTATACCACCTGTCCAATTAGAAATAGGCCAGGGCTCACAAAGACCTGGGCGATGGATAAAAAGGTGTACTTAAATATAACAAACTCTTCAACCAAGGAATAAACTCCTAGATTGGTATATCCAAATTAATTTCTGAAAAAGATAGATATGCCAAAAAATATTATTAGAATAGTTCCTCGAGGTACTTATAGTACATCAAGGCTAAGAGTGGGGTAGGAAAGGGAATTCATAATTTGCAGCAGTCGGAGAGTGGAAGGAGGGACATACAGAATTTATCAAGTGATAGATGACTAACTTAGTGAGAACTTTTGGCTTAGTTTTCAATACAGTAACAATATTAAAGATAATAATAAATAAGGATTCAAGTAGCATATTTTCTAGTGATTATTCAGCATGTTCAAGGCAAGCTCTAAGCCTTGTTTGTTACTTAAGGGATTCTGCAACGCTCTGGTCATGTCAGTTGAACGATATTCAATCACCTTTTCAGATTGAGTTCAGATCCCAAATTTGTAAAGTTTATGTAAAGTTAATCTAGGATTATCACTAATAATTATAAGCCAAGATTTAACTTGGGATCAAATCCCATCATCCGTTTTGCTCAAAAATTTACTTTTGGACCAGAATCTTGACAAAGCTAATTAAAGGATCTGAAGAGAGCTACTATCAGGAAAGAGTAAACAGCTCATGAAATTTAACATTTGGTGCTCACTACAGGGGGTTTTAAGCCATATTTAATAAGAAGATCATATCAACCATGTATTACAAGAGCAAACTACAAAAGATTTGGAAGAAACTAAAAATTGTTAATAATAATGCACTCAACTTGGCGTCAAAGGCAAATTTCATTGAAATGGAGGAACATGCGATGAAAGCTGAGGAAGAGGTCAAGCAAGTTGAAAAAATCAACGATGTAATATATTAAAAGGTCACCTTACTGAAGCGCACTGAGGGTGAATTAATTAAAGAAATATTATTTTACATGGCATATTGAGAAGCAGATCAAGAACATTTACACCAGATTAACAAAGATTTAGCTCAACTGTTGAAGCACATAGAGGAATTGGAGAATCACAAATGTGATTATGCGAAAATGGAGGCAGATAAACCTGACATCAACATGTAAAAATCTTCAGGTGGGAAGATCAACTACTTAAAATATGCCTGAGTCACTTAGAGAATTTTTAGAAATGACACTAAAGAAAATCCTATGGTCAATTAAGTTATTGGGCAGGAATCCCCTGCCAGTAGAGCCAAGGATAAGTTCTGTAGTACACCAATATTACCCGCGTTTCACTATAGCAATAAAAATTGCATTTTTTCTGATTATTTAAAATGATAATATTTTAATTTAGTGACTGACAAAAGGCAGTGACCGTAATAACTGCCTGAACACTGATTGTCAAAATCTGGTGTTACACCATCTGAATGGGGACAATTGGACTTATAATGAAACCAAGAAAGCCATTATTATAGAAGTTAGATTTCTATGTGGATGTCTAATTGCAAGCAGGAATTTATAGCAATCAATTCTGAAAGAAAAAAACTCTAGCATCTTTGCAGATCAATCTTACCAGGAAACACAGATCCTGGCTGATGCAAAAGTGCTATCATACTTTGACACACTTTTTGCAATACAAACGGTGTTTCAGACCAATTGAAATTTTCATCATGCAATGGCTTCAGCGCTAGTGACGCATATGTCCACCTCACACTCAGTGGGTCATATGAAGATGTTGGGAGCCACACTTGAAGCCCCTAAATGAACTTATAAGGATATTTCTAAAAACTAAATCACAATAAAATTCTCTAAGCCTATTAAAGAGCAATAGAACCAAGTTATGATGGGAAACAGGCCCTGAAGGTCAAAAACAAGTGGAAAAGATTCAGGGCCGTTGTCACTTATTTGGGAAATCTGGATAATTTGCCGCTCAATGTTGGAGAAAAAACCAAGGAGCAAGTTACTCAAGTCCAGGCGAAAATGAAGGATACAAGTCAAGTGTCAGGAAAAGGGCCCGCGGTCTAGACAAGGAACAATCTGGAACTGCGGAAAACCTGTTTAACCTGATATTTTGAACGATGAAATAGCTATTTCTGAACTGTTTGTAGACGAAACATCTGACCTGCTCCATCAGGTTCTTAAATTGGACATGAACGCCATTACCCAAGCCAAAAGTGATGGGATAGTCCCTAAAAGTGTGAAATAAGTGGCTTGGCTGCATGCTCAACAGCTAGCAGAAAAGATTAGATCTATAGAGAACCTAAGGAATTGCTCAACGCAAGATTAGATGAGGCAAATGTATCTCTCCCCATTAGTGCAATCAAGAAATATTTCCCTGATTAAACCACGTAATTAATTAAAACTCTCAATTTAGTGAATAATGTTGATAAAACTCTTTAAATATCTTATTAAAATACTCTGAGTGTACCTATGCAGATATCATAGTTAATTAAGTGAGAGCTAAGGTGATAATTAACAATGTAGTGACCATCAACATCATTTCAACCAAATTGTTAAAGCAAATGAACTTTTTCCAGATCTAGAGCATTGGAAGAAGTATGAAATGGCTGAACCATATATTACAATATCCTGTATAACCTACTGTGTACTGCCACTTTGGTTCAGATCACTTGTGATATCAGCACCTGCCATAGTGTTGGCTAATCAGAATTAAAACTTAATTATCAGGACGAAATTCATGAGAAAGTATGATGTGAAATGTGAATTTAAGGAGAATAGCCTAATTGTTTTGGGGAAAACCCTTGACTTAATATCAAAAGAAAGGTGAACCAACGCTTACAAAGAAGAGCTTTATTGTTAGCTTGATTTACAACGAGGCATCATTAGCATTTACTAAAAGTTGGCTGTATGATAATGGAGGGAAATGCCGAAGGAAATCCTAGAAAATTGTGGGATACCTGTAAGGACAAAAACAAAGAACAGTATAACACCAGGAATGCAAATAATTGTTAACACAGGGTTAACGCTTGAAATCCTGGAGCAATATGGGGAAGTCTTCAGTTCAGGGTGGGAATTGAGAATCATGCCATGGGTATTGCTAGTTATTATTATGCTGGGATATGAAGAAATAAATGTGCTACTGGATAATCAGGTAAAAAAATGATGAAGATTGAGAAAATCCAGGCATCACGCTTCAACATCTAATCTAAATGACAGAAATAAGTAAATTACATGATTTCATAACACTAACCAAGATGGGAAGACTGGAAGTTGTTATTAAAAGTGTTAATGTTTTGGTCAATTGAGAGAAGCTGGATGAATTATTAGAGCAGCAACAAAAAGATGTGCTCCAATGATTTGAGAGATATTGGTATATAACTGCTCAAAATGACCACAACCTGGGATGCACAAAAAACGTGATAAAAATCCAATAATGGGGAATATCCGCCAATATGGAAGACCTGTCCGCCAGTCCAAGGATGCTGAAGCTTTAGTCAGCAAAGAAATCAACAAGCTAGTAGAGAATGGGCTCACCAATCCAATATCAAGTCCTTGAATGAGTTTATTTCTAATTGTGAAAAAATATGGACTCATCAAATTGAGTAGTAATCAATTATTGCAATTAATAAAATCACTAAGAAAGACTCTTAACCACTTCTGAGGACTAATGACGCGCTCAATCGCCTAGGGGATGCCAAGTACTTTTTTAGAAATGTACTTGATTTCAGGATATTGGCAAATTGTCTTGGCTAAGAAGGATCAAGAAAAATGTGCGATAGTTACCACATAGGGACTTTACCAGCTGACCAGATTGCCCAGGGATTGTGCAACGCACTAGTGACATTCCAGAAAGATATGGACTATCCTTAGTGATTTGAATTAACCCACCATTCTAGTATATCTGGATGATATCAATGTATTCAGCAGGAGCTTTACAGACCATTTAGCACTTAGAAGAGGAATTCAACCGCCTGGAGATGGTAAACTTAAAGATCAAGCTGAGGAAATGTCATTTCTTCAAGAAAGAGCCTGAGAACTAGGGGTTTTGTGTTAAATTCCATTGGGCTGCAACCCATCTGTAGAAGATTACAGCTATCAAATGAGCGTTGATCTGAAGAGAGTTCAGGATATCCAAGTATTTCTTGAGATGGTCATCTGCTATCACTGATGATTAAAGAATTTCGCTAGAATTGTGGAGACACTATTTCAATTATTAGAGGATCCAAAGAAAAGATTAATGTGAACGATGATGCCAAGACTTATTTGATGAGTTATTCTGATATTTGATGACCATTCCTGTCTTAAAATCCCGAAAAACATCATAAGTCTATCATTTTAACTGATGCCTCATTAACAGCGATTGATGCTTTTTAAACATAAGCGGATGACAACAGGGAAGACATCTGGTGGACTATGTGAGCAAAAAACTAACGCCATAGGAAAAAAATTACTCCGTGACAGATTGCAAATTCCTAAAGTTGATATATGCATAAAAGTAATTTCAAAATTTATATGAAAATCAACCTCTTTAAAGTTTTGACGGATCAATCATCTCTACGCTGGTTCCATAACCTTAAAGAACCAGAAGGGCAATTGGGCCGATGGGATTTAAAATTACACACCTACAAGTTTGGGATACTATACTGGGCTGGAGCTGCACATCAAAATGAAGAAGGATTACCAAGATTTTCTGCTATCAAATTTGTCTTCAATTTAGCATATAGGTTATTGCAGAAAATGATTGAATGCAATATTGGGGATGAACCCTGAGAAATTCATTGTGAGCTTAAGAAAGCGATGGAAACAATGATAAGAAAAGTGAAAATTATATAAAACGATTGAAAAAAACGTTTTTATTTCCAAAGCCATCATAACAAAAGGAAATTTACAATCTGAACACAAATACGTCAGTCATGGTTGACTAAGAAAAACCATAGACCATATTTTGACAGTAATACTACTTGGAAATCAATCAATTATGATCTCACTGACTACCTAGTCTGTTGCATGGAATGCCAACTTCACAAGCCACATAAGAATAAATTATGATACCGGCCAGTATGCCCTGGGTTCATGTGGCACACAGTCTCAATAGACGTGATGGGACCCCTGAGTATTAGTATTGTAGCAGAAACATAAATCATAGTGGCAATAGACTAACTGGCCAGATGGGTAGAAACGAAAGCTTTGTGTAAAGTGGATGCTACAAGCATGGCGAGATTCATCCTGGACCAAGTGGTATACCAGCATAGATGCCTGAAATTTTTATTGAGTGACAACATGACCAAATTTCACCTCCTACATGATTCCAAGGTTGAATGAACAAATGGGAATATAAAGAGTGGTTTTCATTCCATATTTGCCAGAAAAAAACGGAATGGTAGAATGACTCAATGGAATTCTAGCCACAATGCTAAGAAACTTGGTCATATGGAAAACTTATGCTTGAGAAACTTAACTAAGTTCATTTACCTTCACCTACAATATCGTCATCATATGGTAACAGGGAAACGCCTTTCAAACTATTATACGTAAGGAGGGCAGAGTTACCGCCAATTACGTATTCTTCCATAGAACAAGCATTGAAATGAGTACTTATAAATAAATAAAATGACTGGAAAGTACTATGATTAAACCACAATTTCAGGCGTTTGATACCACCTTGAAAAAAGGATTAAAGTGAAGATAGTAGATGACTAGAACTGCTAGCAATATAAAAGTACCGTGTGGGGGATAGGGTAGCCTATTGTGACATCCATGGTTTTGGAAGAAGAAATAGGCTGGATGCTTTGTGGTCAGGTTGGTTTGAGTGTTCGCCAAGTTGGCAACTAATGCCTATATTATTAAGATCATCATGGATGGTCATATAGTGAACCTAATCCAGACTATTTATTTTAAGTATTGGAACTTGAGAATTAATAAGTTGCAATGTTCCAGGGGGACCACTGAACATACAAAAATGGGTTAAGTCCTGGTGTGTTGGTCAAGTCCCAGGAGGGGACCTCAGAACCATGATATGTGGTTAAGTCTCAAATAGACCTCAGAACCATGATCTCTGTCAAGTATAATAAAAATGAACCGCTGAACTAGATTAGGGGAAAATAAAAGATGTACTTCTGAACATACTTATAGGTTAAATCCCATTGCAAAAAAGGGGGAAATAGCATAAGAAAGATAAACAAAAAATAATATAATATAAAAAATGACAATGAAAAATATAAAAATAGATAAAAATGAAAAAAAAATTATTTAAAATTTTAACTTCATTAAAAAGCATCCAGTGATGTTCCCTTATGTTAGCAGTAGGACTGACTCAGATTAAAACTGGTTTGCTGTGAGTAGTATTGAGGTGCTGAAAGAAAGTATCATATTATCAGAATCAGAGCGAGTTAAAAATGGATTTTCCAGAAAGAGGACCTAGGTAATTTAGCCCATCTTAAAGGAATTCAGGGACCAAGGATTCAGGGAAGCTGCCTGAAAAGATTCTTAAACGATAAAGTACCATATAATACCAGCCTGGGGAATACAGGTTTTAAGAACCTTTATCAGCAACAACGCCCAAACAAGACTGGCACAGCATGAGGCTTTAGGTACTGCGCTCTTCAGAGGTGGCAGTGAGAGGACATGGAAAGAAAATGTGTTAAGAAGAATGATTACCCAGTGGCGCATTGAGCAAGGAAAGGAGATGGACCAATAGAACTCCTTTTTAACCATGCTGACAGACTCAGTCAGGTCAAAGCGCCGTGTGCTTCCCTAAAATCTTCATTTATGATAGTCTGGTCAAGCGGGAGGATGTGATAGGATTTTAATATGTCCACATTTCCCATCTTAACTGATTATAATACATCTGCTTGCCTCTAGGGATTCAACCCGCTAGTGTATATAGGAATTATAGATTGTATACAATAACTATTGTTCACAGAAGCATCCTGAAAAAGTTATTGATTCTCCAGGTTTTGATCTGCTGAGTCGCTAATGTTTTGTCAGGGGTAATCCCTCAACAATAAACAAGTGATTATGTTGTGAATTGTAAATATTGATAATCTAAATAGCTTGTAGAAGTTAATCAAATTTTATCACTGATTGACTAAGGGTTCTATGTGTTGCTTGTGAGTGATTCTGCCTGTGATAAGCAATTTGTGTGTTAAAATTTTAGGGATTGAAGCCTGCTATTTATATTTATAAGCCCATTACCTAAGCAGGTTGTTAACCTAATAAATTTTTATCGCTGGGGTTATAAAATGCGTTGAGACATGTTCTTCGTTTCAACCCATAAATGGTTGCATTGAGAGTTCTTGGAGGAATCTGTCTAAACCAGTGTGAAAGATCATCGTTTGGAGTGGCCCTGGAGGGAAATCTTCAGCAATGGCTTCCGTTTCAAAATGTTGCACCAACAGAAGATTTAGGCGCAAAATTTTTATATATTCCATTGCATCATTCTCAATAAAGCAGATAAGTAAAGCCCATAGTACTTTAACAATTTATGTAATTATATTTTGTCCTGAGACTAGTTTTTGGAAGGACAAGAGGTCCTTTGTATATCTTATAGTTATCTTCACGGACTCTGCATGACAAAAAAAGAAGATGAACCACTGAATCTAATCCTAGGTTAAGTTTTATCAGAAGAGGAAGAAGTTCCTACCAATATTCCAGAAGAAAAAAGATTAGTACAAGCACTAGTTCACCGCTAGACCTAATAATCATCTTGTCTAGAAAAAACTCAACTAGAGTAGTCATCATATTACTGCCTAGTTCAAATAATAATCAACAACTAATTCAACGTACATTCAAAGAACCTGTGCAGTTAATTAAGGGAGCCAAAGTGATCTAATATCAGGAAAGAGTAAATGGCTCAAAATTTAATAATAATATTTTCAAATTTCTTTTATGGCACTAGCTCATATAAGGCCACAATTGTTTGGGTTAAGGGGAAACTTCCAAAGTTCTTGCTGCCGGCTTGCCTAAATTCAAGCACCTTTCCATAGTATGAGAGGCCTTTCAGATTCCTTGTGGACCCATTCAAGCTCTCTTTATTTCATTAGGTTAAGGTAGATTTCTCACTTAGCGGTCTGGTTTTTAGATGTGCTTCAGATCCTTATGCATAAGTAAATCACTAAATTTAATTTTGGCTTAAATCTGACACTTCTATTAAGTTCTTCTGGAATTTCATAATTGATGATTCCCCAATCTTGCATTAAGGGTGGTCAATGGCGCCGCCGTAAAGGGGTTTATTAAACTCCTGGAAATGGTAACAATAATTCTTATATTTTTCCTTGTAAAAATTTGAAGTGAATTTAGATTGTATCCTTGAGATAGGACTTTGGCAAGTGAGATTCCAAATTGCTCCGCTGATAGATATAAAAATGAATTCAATATGCTTTTTGGAGCTATACCATGACAGATCCTTTGATGATAATTCATGGCATTGTACAATCTACTCTTCCAGTTGGGCTTTGATGCCTTTAAAAGAGTCTTAATCTTTGTAAACTAGCCTATTAATTTGTCCAAGATGCATAGATGTTTCATTAATGTTTAAATATGATGCATGTGAAAAAAGAATCTGTGGATATTACAGGCCATTGTCACACCAATTTCCAGGTCCTGCCAACCAAGAGTTTCAGTGGGGAAGAAACCCACGCATTACCAGCATAGAGTACCTTCAAATTCACATACCTTTCATAAATAATGCTGCAACATATTAAGCAATATGGACTTGTTCTGATACCATCCCTATATGGGAACTCTATCCCATCTGATGTTGATGAGAAGGTGGGCCACTTCTTCCAACAACTGATCTTGCTCCACTGGAATGCCCATGAAGGCATAAATCTTTTGGAGGCATTTGGCATCACTAAGGATGGTCTGGGAGCGCTTTTTTCCAGTATCAAACTTCTTCAACCCAGATTCCCATCTTCATGCCCTTATGACCAGATTTTGAGGTTGTTAATCCCTCGTTGCGTCAGAGTCCTGTAGCCAAATCTTATACTAAATTTAATCCTGTAATTTTTGAGCATAAACTACACCTCATCCTAGTTTGGTGCTTCAGCCAAGTGCATGTTCCCACCAAATAGTCTACTTTTATAAATTTGAAATTCTTTAAGGCCAGGGTTTTGTTTATGGGTTTTAAAGTCCCATACTCACATAGTTATGGACTTGGTAATTACTAGTTCTATTTCAAATACAGTATTTATTTTTGTCAAGGGAAAGCTTTGCTCTCCATTTTGTTATAGTCTTCTAGGGACCAATCCTGGAAAGGTCCCCATTTGACTTCTTCCTCAATGGTCTAACTCGCCTTTATAAGATTGGATGAGTTAGAAGGGAATCCTAATATAGGACCATTGTAAAGCCTCAGTTGCCTTAAAGCCTACTTCAATCCTTGGCATCGCTTCCTCTGTTGAGAATCTGATGTTGTACTATTTGGTGACAAAATCTTTGTCTACTTTGCAACGCTCCCAAGCTAATATAATTGATGCATCTGGGAATCTTTTATGAAGGCATAGAGCTCTGTAGTAGTTAATCTTAAACATTTTATCATTAGCACTTTCTTGGCTAAGCTATCCACCTTGTTACTTTCTATTGCTAATGGAGATTTATGGTGAATATAAAAAATTCTTTACATCTTATGGCTTATATGTTCTCCCATACTGCTGCTTAAGAGTCTAATGTTTGATTAGTTGCTTTTTCCATTCTAAGGCATCTTTACTGTAGATGCAGGAGGCTTAAATTATTGCAATATTCTTGGATCTGGGTGTTCAGCCATTTTCTTGCTGTGCCACTGGTAAAGTTTTGCTCTTAGCATTTGGCAGCAGTTGTCTCAACTGAAATGATATACCAATTACCATTAAAATTATATATCACATTAAATCTATATATACCCATAAAATAAAATATATTCTTTATTTATAGCTAAATTAAAACTTTAAAAATAGATGTCACATATCAATAAACATATAAACCATTCCTTTAAATTTTCTGGGAACTAATAATAACAATAAATGAAATTACAGCAAAAAACTTATTGAATATTTTGTGTGTCTATAAGGAACACGCACTTAGGTATTTTCTATATTTTTTAGATTTTTCAGTCTATTCATATTACAAGAGCATTTAGTAACCAGTTTAGAATTTTATTCTAGAAGCTACAATGTCTATTAAGGTGTGTTAAACGACTTTTAACATTTATATGAAATTATAGATGTCATAACGTTTCTTATTAATGCACTTGAGGATTAAAAATATCATAAATGTAACACACCTGTCTATGACTATTTATAAGTCATAATTAGTAGAGAGCAACTCTATGATTATACATTTACTTAATCCTTAATTATAAGCATTAAAAAAGGGAGTAATCATATTGTCTTATGATAATCTAAATTATTTATTGTTGACTTGAAACAAGATTATTTTTTTTACTTTTGTCTATCTGAATTTATAGTAAGTCTTTAAATTCTCTTTATGTGGGTTACAGAATTACATGATTTCTTAACATTAGATAATGTAGTTTATGAAAATATATGAAATTTCCTGTTGCAATCACATATTGCAACTGATTTAATTCAATACTGGTAAGTTTGATAATCTATATGAGTAGATGAATGTGCGCCCAATGCCTGGTGAGGGTTGGGCAAGCGTAGTGAAGGGCACAGGGTCAGCTTTCGCACCATCCATTTAGAAAATGCCCCGGTGACACCAGTGGACAAGACAAAAATAAGAAAACAGCAGTGAGTATCTCGTGGGAGATTTGACATGGCAAGCAAAGTGCAACAAGTACATCAAAACTCTGCAATCTCAGCCCCTGTCATCAATGGAGCATGGGATTTGAGATTCTTTGGATACAAACTTTAAAAGCACTTTGGGAGAAGTTCTTTTTTGATATGCATAAACATTTCTCAGCCTTCTTATACGTCACACCACATTCAATTACCCAGGGGTTGATTGGACACAGAGTTTAGCCTGCAAAAGATGCAGACGCTGCTGTACATAGGTGCGCATGGTGGTTGCTCTCCCAGATGGTCAATGGGTGGCTGAAAAGAAGTGCACATGCTGGAACAAATTTATACATATTACTATAACTTTGGACTTTCTACCTCAACGGTGAAACGTGAAGTCCTAGAGCGCCATCTCTAAGATGGGCTTAAAAGTTATGGGGAACTACACTCTTTTGAGATGCAGCGCTTCATGCTTATACTGGAGTATAGCATGGACAAAGCTATTTCTTTGATTACCCCAGCTGCGGTCATCAAGGAAGATTTAACTCAGATTCCACACACAGCTGTTATTAATGTTGACAGGCAGGACTATCACTAGTTCTGCATTACAGAGGATACTGCACCCCCTATCTGCACATATTGTCTTGCTTTTGGCCATAAAGCACACACCTGCCCTTCTAGAGAGGGCACCACTCAGCATGGAATTTCCCAGATGCAATGGGAAGCGTCGACTCCCATTAAAAACTGGCCATTGACACCAATGCCGTTTTTCCATGGTGTTCGCAGGGGTGTCATATTCAAGTCAAACCTGTGTCCCCATAAGAGCACAAGAAGGATAAACAGGCCAGTAGGGCAGTGGCCAAGGCAAAGGCTATGCCAGCGTCCATGATCCTGCCTGCCCAGACCCAAACTGACATTGAGTCATTTGCAGCTGAAGCGGCTTAAGATATTGTTCACCAATCAAAATGGGACCACCAAACTGCGGACCAGATGTTTGAGACAGGTTCAAACACAAGATTAATGAACACCAATTTAAATGACTCTCCTAACCCAACTTCCCCAAATTGTTGTCAACTTCCAATGGTGCACTGAAGGAGCGCCTCAATGAAAAAGTTAGCCAAAGTTGAAGACCAAATCCAATAAACCTAACAAAAAAGCTTAAATAATCCTTAAGGACAAATATGACATGGTTGCGGCTGCTAATCGTGGTGCCAAGGCGCATTCTGAAAAAGCTGCGCAGGAAGGGCAAGGGAGCCCTTCCCATTGCACCTAAGGTGTAATAGGGTCTTCTTCACAATAGGCATGCTGGACATTGCTGGACTCAAGGCATCTCCGTCACAGGCTAGAAAACTAAGTTTTTTAGAAAATACTTTATCTGTAACATCCTGGTAATTCAGGAAAAACCACTGTCCACATGGTGGTGAATTTACATAGGCAACTATGCTCCTTTCCTCCAAAAAAGTTTTTGGTTGCTGCACTGTGGGGTGCTTATATGTTTGAAATGTAGTTTTTAATTTATCTCTAAACATTTGTATCTTGAGGGTTGTGTTCTAGTAATATCCTTTTCATGGGACAATGAGGTGCACACTATTGTTAATGTTTATGCCCTTTCCTGTGTGCGTGCTTGCCAGGATTTTCTCTTTGCCATAACTTCCCTTTACTACTACCTGATCCCTTTGTGACGGGCAACCAGAACTTCTGGGCCAACCCCACCACTAACAGTTGGCCTTCAACACCTACCCCACCCCAAGGGGCTCATCAAACACCACGTACTAAAAGTTACATTGTGGCTTTTTGATACCCTCCTCAAGCATGCGCCGTTGCTGCCCAATATTTACCATCCAAAAGTGCACAGCAGTCAGCTGAGGCCTATGTCTCGCATTGAATTCATTCTTGCCTTATAAAACTTTTGCCCCCAGATTGCACACTTTACAATGACAAAAATTGTTTTCAACCACAGGATGGTGTTGGTATCCTTTACTTTGTCAATACTGGTGGAACAGGTGCCAAAATGGGCCTAACTTTACCCAGCCGATATAACAACGCACATGTTTTCAGTTTGGTTGGACACCAAAACTTTGGCATCAGATTTCACCACATTGTTCTGTGCTGATCCACTTTCTACCTGGTCAGCCTTTGAATAGAACACCATCCTTTGGGTATGCCACATCTAATTTGCGGCGCTCTTACGCTGCCTCAGCAGTAATTAAGTGCATGATAGTGGAATTGAACCCCGTGTTATCTGATGTCCCCACTGCAAATTACATCAAGGCTGGGTCGTAAGTGGGCAGAAGTGTCTACACATCTCAATGCGCTGGAAAGACAACACAAACTTTGCGTATGTGTTCAGTAATGCAATAAATTAAAATGGTGTGTGACTTGCTCCACCTACTCTTTCCGCAAATTCTTCACCCTGTAACAGAGCTTGGCCTGCACTTGGGTGAGGCGGGCCAGACAACTCTGTTGTGGACGCTCCAGCTGATATGGCAGTTAAAGTTCAGAACTCTTACTCTAGTTGTATAAGTACACTCAGTCAAGCCTGCCGCAATTGATGTGTTTCTAATGGAGCACATATTTGCACCGTTTTCCGCTACCCAGAGTTAATAAATTTAATGATTAATGACAAACTCTGGTATGCTGTTTGCGGTGCAATGCACAGGATGTGTCCAGGTCCAGATGAGATTCCTTATGAGTTATACAAAAAATATTTTAATTATTTCACCTCATTGATGTTTGCCTCAATGAAACAATGTCTTTTAAAAATGCGCCTCCTTCCTAGGGGCCAGGAGGCCTATATGATAATGCTGTATGAGAAGGGGGATAAGATGGACTTGGCAAACTGGCGCCCCATCTCACTTACTAATACATTTACTATGTTTTTTATAAGTCATGGATAACCGCCTTTGGGGGAAGTTGCCTCTGAAACAATATCCTATGAGCAATTCAGTTTTATCCCCAAACATTCACTATGAGACAACATTCACACCGTGGAAAATTTCTGCCAGTCTCTGGCTACTGGGGCGCTAGCGTTCAATGACCAAAAAAGCTTATAATAGGGTCAACTTGGACTCTCTCAAAGCCTCCCTTCACAATTTCCTCCTCACCTGGGTTCATATATTGGGTGATGTTGCTCACGGAATCTGCCACATTGGCCGTGTGTGGCCTTGTTTTCTGACTAATGTGGTCACCATCAAAGGGGTCTCCGCCAAGGGGACCCTTTAAGTCCCTCTTATACAAATTCAGCCTTGACCAAATTTTATGCGTTGTAAATGCACGCCTTGCTGGTGTTCATGTGCAAGGCCAGCCCTGGTTAGGATGCTTGCATTCACTGACAATTATGCGGTTGAGGTGTCTGACAACTATGATACACGCGCTCTGGAGACAACTATATGGTGATACTCCAAGGTAAATAACGCCGCACTTAACACTTCAAAAAAAGAAATTATTCTCCTCAGCTGATATCAAGTCCGCTAGTCACCTTGCATAAAATCAGCCTGCTCTGGAGCAAGTTCTCTGGTTCTCTTTCCCCAGCCACTTCATTCCACCCCTCTTGTTCTCCCTTTTGTACCAAGACCCACTGCTGGTCTGATGCACCATTTGGGAGTGAGGCTGGAGGCGAGAGGTTACACCTTTTCAGTAATGGGGCAGCACATCCTAGACAATGTTGCAAAGAGCATCGCTTCCCTCAGAGCCCACAAGACTACCCTCAAAGACCATGTAATACTTTCTAACTCAATGCTCCTGTCAAAAGTCTGGCATATGGCTCATGCCATCATTTTCCCCTTCTTTCTTCGCTTCTTTATATGCCCTCATACAAGGGTGGCTTTGGTTAGGCCGCCCTCCCACTGTGCGCCTGGATGTCATGTTTGGCCCTCTCCATAGTGGTGGTATGGGCCTGCTCAACTATGAGGCTCATGCCTCCAAAATACTTGTCACCTATATTGCTGCAGTTACCAGCCCCACACTTGCAGACCAATACTGGACGCACGTTGCCTGCTCCAGTTTGCCCGCGCCCTTTTCCACCATAATCTAAACTACCCCCTTTGTCATGTATCCATGACATAATAGTGGGTATCAACCCCAAAGATAAGGCTGGGCGCTTAGAGGCCCAAAAGGTGAAGCTGCAGGGCCTCCCAGACCTGAAGCACAGCCTAGACCAGCTCTGGGTAAGGGCAAAATATGCCCAGGTTGGTCCTAGTGGGGTGCCAAGTGCCCAGCCCCTGATAATGAGCCAAGTGTTAAAACGAACTATTTACTAAATAAAGGCGGATGGTTCTTTTCACTTAGTTGAGGAACGAGGGTTCAAAACCCATTCCACCTACAAAATAACGCGCTTGGGTCGAATCCAACTTCAGTTGATAACTCAAGTGAAGTTGGTTTCAGCCTATTTTACTAACTCAAATGGCAGTGTCACCCTATTGGTGAGCCG
Organism: Massospora cicadina; assembly: GCA_022478985.1. Taxonomy (NCBI): domain Eukaryota; kingdom Fungi; phylum Entomophthoromycota; class Entomophthoromycetes; order Entomophthorales; family Entomophthoraceae; genus Massospora; species Massospora cicadina. The sequence continues at coordinate 103,814 of JAKSZP010014542.1, forward strand.
CTGCTTGGGCCCACTGCGGCATGACCCCAATTTTCCCATCCAAGCTTAAATACGTTTACCCCAACCAACATTCCTTGTTGGTTGACTCCCATAATAAACCTTTACCCCATTTTACGCTATTTTGAATTTTATATGATTTTCCAAATGCTCCTGTGCACAAACCTCTTTGAGGAGGTTGCGCGTTCCATTACCATTGCCATTGCAAGGACATTGCAGCTCTCACGTCGTGCACCATTTGTTCACCCATGTTTCCTCCAACCTGGGTCATTTATCCCCTATTAATATGTGCACCGCGTCATTTTTACTGGTGCTTTTCTTATAATATTTGCAATTTTATGCCTAAGCAATTATGGCTCCAGCACCCTCTGCTGGGCTCTAATCACTCTGGCCCTAACGGCTAGATACCTGGCGTTGGTCTGGTGCACCACACACTGCCACTCTGGGAATGGGAGAGTTATAGACATTCTCCTTACACCCTTCTCTGCTTAGCTATCTGGACTCTCATCCTTCTGCCGCAGGCCTGCATGGGATGCCACAACTCTGCAAAAAAATTATACTCTCTATTTGGAGCGCTGAGTGGAGAATCGGAATCAGTGGTCACACCGCCCAGAGGGGCCGCCCTACTCCTCATTTCAAGTAAGACTTCCGTAGCAAGTTGTTTTAAACAACCTTGTACCCCAATGTCCCCCCATCATTGCCCGTGTGGAATACCCTGACAAGATGAACATCCATTACTCTCTGGAGACCCAAAAGGACAATGGCAGTACGCACACAATCCTCTGTTACATCCCCATATTCGCGCCCATTTGTGGAGATGCTTGAGAAAGGTGTACCGCACTGCTGAGTGATCCAACGCCTCTCAGTCTTCATGCATTGTGTAGTCAATAGGAGGCATTGTCCATTGCTTGGAAGACTGCTCGTCTTCACAGGCGATCTGGATGGATGTTATGTGTCTTTTTTGCCAGGAGTGAGTGCAGACTATTAGCCTGTCTAAGAACATCTTCGCCTTTTCCATGACATCCCCTATCCACATCTTCTCTCTCCAGCTTATTTTTATTTGTTGCATTATGGAAAATCCACACTATTGTCCTTGACGCTCTTTCTGGCACTGCCCCAACCCTCTGTGAAGCTGTAATTTTCTTCCACTCCCACCTTATGGATCACTTTCAAGCTTAGTTATTTGATCACTTGCCATCTAACCACCTCCACTTGGTGTCACCTGGCTCCCCTCTGGGACCTGTCATTAAACTTTTTCCTTCATTTGTGTTTGGTTTTGGCCCAGGACTCTTCCGCCTCTCCCCTTTTTCTTCCACTGGCAGTCCTTCTGGCAGCAGGAGGTAGCTTCAGCTCCTCTGGGGTGCCATTATGGTTTCTAATAATTTGTTGTTGGTATTTATTAGAAGTGTCCGTCCCATGGCTGGCCTTCCCCATATAAAATCTAATTAAAATTGTCTGAGAGGATTTAATTTTCGTACATTTACTATGCTTATAAGCACATAATTAAAATGCTATTTGGATAGATAATCATATAAATAATTAATTTATTAATTAAATTATACAACCTAGATGGAAAAATTTGGAGTAAATGTATATGGCTATAAAAAGAGATTATATTGCTGATAAATTAAACTAAGTAAAATTTGGTGTTAGTTAAGCTATCAGTTTATACATTTATAGCTCTTCTAAATTGAGTTTGTAGCTTTTAGAGTTTAAGCACTCTTAAATAGTGTACTCAGATAATAAACAAACAAATAAAAGTATTATTTTTAAATTAGGTAAAAAGATATACAAATAAAGAAAAGAAAGGCAAAGTACTGCCCATAGTTGTCTTACAGTACTAAGCACACATTACCCCAAGCATAATCTTACCTCATACATAGTTTTAATCTATAAAATTTTACATGGATCTTATAGTAAAATTTTACATATATAGAATTAGAAAAAAATGCTCTATATGAAAGTGAATTTATCTTGTGAATAAAATATGTAAGCTTACTAGTTTCATCTCGCTTTCATAAAGCATTCAGCGTCTTACCTTCATATGTCTTAACAGCATTTAGATTAGATCTACTATGTTTGAGAAAAGGGCTAAAGTATAAAATTATTACTTAACAGAAATATGGTTCATATAGGCAGCCAAAGTTTAGCAGAAAATGCTTATCAACTTTGTAATTAGCTTTGTTTTAATCTAGTCTGAGGTAACTTAAGTGGTCAAGCAATTGTTTTTAGTAACTAAAAGTTATCATGCTAGAATTGACTTTAAAACCCTTTATTAAGATAAAACTGTGATATATTATTTTGTTTATTTGAGGCAGATGTCCAGGGGTCAGGTTATATCAGGAAGAAAAATAACAAAAAATAAAATGGACCTAACACTTAAGCGAGTAAAATGGCGCTAAACTCAAGCAAAGTAATTCAAACAGGATGACTGAAATTCTGATATGACTGGACAATAAGCTCCAAATAGCTGCAGCATATTGACTAAAATTTATCAACAACAATTTAATAGTGTACAAATATTTTAGCGCCTTAGGATAAGGCGATACTGAGCCAGTAAGGATAGTTATTTGGATCACCTAAAATAAGGTGATAAGGTGATGTCAACTTATACTGAACTATAGTAGATTGTCTCAAACTAAGGTAGTAAATTGAAGTATAACAAACTCTTATGAAACCTCTAAGATTTAAGGATGAACCAATGAGAGTACGGCGGTAAAGAATAGCCCAATCAAAAGAGTTGATATCTACCAAAATTATTGATATATAAGCAAGGTGTTAATATTGGGAGATGAAAATTGTTGGCAGGAAGAAGGGAGCGGAGCAGTATGATTCTGCTTTTAAATATTATATTAAATAAAGTAGTGTGGTCAAAGCTATTTGCTTCATATTTATTAATTGATTTAAGTTGCTTTGAGGACCGGTAATCTCCATATTTTCCATCCATTGCTCAGTGGGATCAACTATGTGTAACCCCTTCGTTGTATCTCAACTTTATCGCCAAATTTATAACAGTGCTGACCACTACAGGGGGCCCATTTATCAACCACCAAAAATAAAAATAAAAACTCTCTGGTTGCTGGTCGTGTTGCATCAGGCCTGCATTGACAGGGAATTTTTATTGCACACTGTGATAGATGAATATGTGGAGCTTAAACTTGCTGTAGACGCAGTGTTCAAGTAGCAAATGAGCTTCTTCAGGATTATAACAATGTAATGAACCAGCATGATAACATGTTTATTAAAATGCAGCCCTTAGTGTAGGAATCCAGCTATTTATGCACTCACAGGTGCTAACGCCGCTGGATCCCACAAAGATTTAAAATAAAATTAAAAATGAACGCTACTAGAAAACTGGGTTTTTTAGAACCTTATTAGGAGCATAGAGGTAAGCTAAAAAGTGTCTTTCCCAATTTACGAATTTCAGGATTTCAACTAATTTTGAGGGTCAGTGGGAATTTGGGGATAGGTTTATAATAGCTTTGATTGCTTCCAATTTAAGTAATATGGGTTATGACCCTATAAGATCTTGGGAAAATGGAGTTAATTTTTGATAAACTGAAGGTTGGGGTTTTGGGGCAGAGTATACCCATGCGGTAAGGTTTTGATGTACCACAACCAATCACTATTTGAGAAATTGCTTTCAAATTGGGAAGCCTCTGCCACGCCTATAAAAGGGGTGGCCCCTGTTAGGTGGTTTGAAGGATCTGGTGATGGTTGGGGGAATAATTGCCAATGGTTGCCCCAAGAACCGTTGTGAGTTAGGGAAATCCAACCGTTTGGCTTTTCTTTTGATGCCTGAGCAGGTGTCAAAATGGTTTACCTCAATTAATGGGGTTCCACCAAGAATTTGCTAGGGTTTTTGGCCAATATCTCTGATATTTTGTCCCATACTTTTTTAAAATTGCATTTGAGGTCATTGGAAGCTCATAAATGGCTGACAGTTCCTCATTTTGGCTGATTTTGATCCAAGACATTCTTCCTCTGCAGCTGAGAGGGTAAATGTCTGACATCACCCACTCAAGAATGGCGGGGGAGAATAAAGTTGAAGGAAGCGGCCATGTACACTATTGATGGTGAATCTGGTAGTGAGCAATTTTATAGATAATCATTCATTGCCTCTTTTGTAGGTGATGGTGAAGGAACCCTCCCAGATTGATTCAAGCTTACCACTTATAGGAGTGATGCAGTTATGGTAGCATAATACCATGTCAGATACTTGGAATGTAGGTAGGGGAGTTCTGAGCTTATTGGCTGCCTGCCCCTCTTTTGTCACCATTTTGGGTAGGTTAGTCATTTCCTGATTGGAGCTGAATGATGCGTTGAGCCAATCGTCTCATAACTCTCTCAGGCTCCTCTACTCTAGAGGAGAATACATCTTTTACTAAGAGAGCAGGAATTCCTGGTTCTTGCCCATATAAGACATGGAATGGGGACATTTTTAATACCCGTTGATAACTAAACTAATAGGCCAAGAGGGCACTGGGTAAGTATTGATCCCATTGAAGTGAATCATAAGAAGCCATTTTTCATAGGATGGATACCATAGTACCATTTGCTCTTTCCACAATTCCGTTAATAGAGGGATTGTTTAAGCTGAGAAAATTTTTGGGCCCCCATGAATGTGTCCAATATTTTTGCTACTCTGGAGGTGAAGTTCTTACCATTATCGCAGAGTAATACTTGGGGACAGCCATATTGAGAGAAGATGTATTGATGTATAAAGGTGGCTGTGGCCTTGGCCGTTTGAGCAGGAAGACTACCGCTTCCACCCACTTGGTGAAATGATTAATAGCTACTAGAATAAACTTGTTACCACTAGTAGTCTGAGAAAGGGGACCTAATACATGCAAACTGATGGTGTGTAACGGTTGTTGAGGGGTAATGGTTTGATACTGGTATCTATTCTTGAAACTGGATTGCTTCTCACATGTAAGGCAAGCTTCCAAGACATTGACAATAAATTTCATCATACCATCCCAATAGTACTGTTTCTTAATCCACTCAAAAGTTTTTTTAGAACCTCCACGCCCTAAGGTGGAGTGAGCTTCTAGGATAGCGGGTACACATTCTGAGGGCCAAAGCTAAGGCAACCACTTTGCCCCACTTGTTTATACAATTTCTCATCCTCCACTTTTGTGTTGTGGGAGTGCCAGGATAACATCTTATGAACGGGCTCATCCTCATCCTTCCATTTGTTTGGGGTCATTAATCGATCATGGAACCTCTCCGCCTCACAGTTATTCAAATGAAGGTTTGGAAGCCTTGTCAACCCATCAACATTTAAGTGACAGGTCCCAGCACAGTGCTCAATCTTCTATCATAAGGCTGGAGTTTTAGGCCCAATGAGCTAACCAGCAAGTAGGGTCCTTCATATTCTGTAACCATTTTAAAGAAGCGTAATATGTAACCACAATGAAGGCGCTCCCAAGTAAAAAAGGACGGTACTGCTTCACAGCCAACAGCACAGAGAGGCACTTCTTCTCAGTTTTACTGTAATTGCGTTCCGCTTTTGACAGCATCTTACTGAAATAGGATAATGGATGATCTTCACCATTTTCATCTAATTGGGGTAAGATCGCCCCAACGGCATAGTTGGACGCGTCAGTAAACAGGATAAAAGGTTTAGTGTAATCTGGGTGTTTCAGAATAGGACGTTGTTGTAACAGTTGTTTCGACGTCTCAAAAGCAGCCTTCTGTTCAGCACCCCAATAGAAAGGGGTGTTCTTAGTCAATAAATGAGCGAGTGGTTCGATACTCTAAGAAAATTTGGGGATAAATTGATGGTAATACCCCAACATCCCGAAAAATATCTAAATATCCCGTCGATTCTTATGGGGAGGCATCTTCAAAATAGCTTCAGCATTAGCTACCGTGGGTTGGATTCCTTTTTGTGAAATGGGGTGTCCAAGGAAATCCAATATCTTTTGGAAGAAGGTACATTTGGAAGGCTTCAACTTAATATTCATTTTGCATAATCTCTCAAACACCTCTATTAAATGATCAAGATGTTAATTGAAGGTTTGTGAGAACACTTTAATATCATCAAGATAGATGATGACACAGGTTAACTTCAGGTCCCGCAAAATATGGTCCATTGTCCACTGAAAAGATGCAGGGGCGTTTTACAACCCTTTCTGTAATTGGATTGGTTGGAAGAGACCCACTATAAATGAGGGCACATTTCTCTTGATCTTCAGGGGATAGGTCCATTTTCCAATAGCTGCTAGACAAGTCCATGGTGGAGAAGTAGTTAGAGCCAGAGAGTTGGGCCAGGGCGTCATCAATGCGGGGGATAGGATAACTATCCTTTTTTTGTGAGATTGTTCAATTTTTGGTAGTCCATAACTATCCGATGACCTCCATTTTTTTTAATAAGCAACATAGGGGAAGAACAAGGACTTTGTAGAGGTACTAGCAACCCCGCATATAGCAATTGTTGGAGCTCCGTCCTCATTTGCTCTTCTTCCACCTTTGACTTTTGGTAAGGTTTTAACTAAATAGGGCGGGCATCCCCACATCTATAGAGTGACACCAACCTTTCATGTGCCCATAGTCATGATCTGATTTAGAAAAGATGTCGCTATATTCATCTAATAAAGTATGAACATTATCCAATTAAATTGAGGTTAATTCATCCAAAAATCTACATTAGGTAGAGTGCACACCAGGTTATCCGTAGGCAACCCCAAATCCGCCATAGAGCCAACGGGGTGGATACATTCAATATTTTCTACTTGAAAGTAGAAAGCTTTGACTAATCTCCTGGTGTTTTTGAATGATCATGTCTTTTCCGGTGAGGTTTCCGCAAAAGGGTAATAGCCTCTGGTAGGATGGGTCTAATATCTCAGACAATACCCTAGACTCCAAGGGGCTAACGCCCTCCAGACTTGTAACATGCAACAAGCAGTGGTGTGGGATTTGTATCCTGATTTTAGTGTTAACAACGCTTTGTTAACCATGTTTAATTAATACCTCATTTGCAGCATATAAGGAGAGGCCTCCCTTACATCCACTGAATCAGGAAATTTCTTAGTGTGACATCCCAAGGTGTAATAAGATAAAGTCAGCTGAGAAAGGATATTCGATCAGGCAAGAGTATTCATGCTTGCAGGGCTCTTTTTTAGTACTAGATGGTACTTGCAGGGTTCTTTATTGGAAAGGAATAAAGGGACTTCATAGTTGAGCAACGATAGGAAACCTTAGTTCATGTTGATCATTCCCTCATATTCATTCATAAATTGTGTGCCAATGAGCATATCATAGGTGTTATTGTCCAAAGCCACATCAAGGGCTGATAGGATAAGCTTCCCAATTCGAATGGGAAGGGAAGAGTATGCCCCAATGGCACAGTTATTATATGGGCCAGCAGTTCAAAATTCTTGCGTGTACTCCAAGTCAGGCGCTAGCTTTATCTTTTAATAAGCTTTGTGGAGATCATGTTAATAGGGGACCCTGTATTCAAGATGTTCAAAATTCGGACTTTTTTTATAACCACTTCAACTTTTGTGAGAGTTCATCCAAAGTTAGTGCCAAAGCTAAGAATTCCTTAAGCCGAAAGGTGGAGGTTAATTTTCGAGAAGTCTCAGGATAATTAGCCACAATGGTTTTCATAGTCTGGACCCACTGAAGCGGTCAAATAGTGCTAGCTAAGAATTGATCACCATCACTGGCAGTATCAATAACTTTTAGCCATCCTAAAATTTGTGAGGTACAGTTCCTCAGGTATGGTGGTATAATCAACTCCTCCAGCGTTTAAATAATTTGGAACCTCTAGTTCCGCAGGTGCTACTAAAATATAGTATCCAACATTGTCTTAACCCCTCATATTCCTCCACAGGAGTATTCATAACAACGGGCAAAGCCGCAATGGAAGTAGGGGAGATGGCTACAGAAGATTGGATAGCCTTAGGAGACGCATTTTCCAGCCTTGCTTGAAGAGAAGGCACAGAGGCATTAGTGAGCTTTTGCGGCTGTATGGATGTTACAGACTTACAGGGCTTTGATTCATTGAAAGGAGTGATATCCTTTTTAAGTCGCACTGATGGAGCAGGTTTAGCATGGAGTATAGGCACAGGTGACCTCACTCACAATAATTCAACTGAAGGATGCTACTAGATGGTTAGATACAAGGTTTTCACCTCAGCTTCCTGTGCTGTGGCACATACATTGAGTTCAGCCACATCTAACAAAGCCTCCTTGGTGTCGCAGATATTTGTAAAGTAGCATTTCACCAAGATGATATATCTGGCTATAGAGATTTAAGAATTTAACCAAGATAACAGGGTAGCGATAGCATCGTCAAGGGTGAGCAGGTTAGAGGCGGACAACTTTTGCACAGAGAGGTAGAACGTTCAGTAAAAGTAATAAGAGATTTACCCTCATACAAACTAAGGTGCATGAAGGCCTGCTTCTTACTATGTAGCCTCTGCTTTGATCCAAATTCAATCAAAAGAGTCTCCTTAACCTCTTGTCAGGTGTACCCAGGGTTCAGGTGGGTACAACCATCTCTTGTGCTAAGCGGCTATTTAAAGAAGGATGTGTTGGACTTTTGCTTGTCTGTGGCACTATCCATAGCGGCTTCATAAACGTATAATAAATAGCAATGCTCCCTTCACCAGGGGTGAACTTGTCCTTAATGGGGAGTTTGTAAGGCGCTGTTCAAGCTCCTCTAGGTGGGACAAAGCGTTAGTTACTTGCTTTTCAAGAGCAACGAGGTTTGGTATACAGGGATCCCCTATAGTGAGTACCACTTTGTATGAATTAAGCTATCTAGGTGCTCAAGGGTGCTAACGACGCTGGATTTTTCAAAGAGTACTAAATAAAATTGAAAAATAAACGCTACTATAGAGTTTAAGCTTTTTAAAATTTTATTAGGAGCGCGGTGGTAAGCAAAAAAGTGTCTTTCCTGATATTTGCCTTTCAGTATTTAAACTAATTTTGAGGGTCAGTAGTAATTTGGGGATATGTTTAGAATAGCTTCAATTGCTTCCAATTTTTGTATATGGGTTATGGTCCTATCAGATCTTGGGAAAATAAAGTTAATTATTGGTAAACTGAAAGTTGGGGTTTTGGGGCAGAACATACGCACGTGGTAAAGTTTTGATGTACCACAACCAATCACTGTTAGAGAAATTGCTTTTAACTTGGGAAGCCTCTGCCACGCATATAAAAGGGGGTGGCCCCTGTTAGATGGTTTGAAGGATCTGGTGATGGTTGGGGGAATACTTGCCGTTGGTTGCCCCAAGAACCATTGTGAGTTAAAGAAATCCAACCGTTTGGCTTTTCTTTTGATGCCTGAGCAGGTGTCAAAATGGTTTACCTCAATTAATGAGGTTCCACCAAGAATTTTCTAGGGTCTTTTGGCCAATATCTCTGATATTTTGTCCCATTATTTTTTTAATTGCATTTGGGGTCATTGGAAGCTCATAAATGGCTGACAGTTTCTCATTTTGGCTGATTTAGACCCAAGATATTCTTTCTCTGCAGCTGAGAGGGCAAATATCTGACACTTAGACAACAAAACAGGCAACTTACTTATAACTTGGATAAAACTACTAAACGACTTCACTGTGCAGAGCAGAAGTTGAATGGCACCTCCCACCCTCAGAGCCCTCATTGGGGAGTGGACAAACTACAAGGTTCCGCTTGGGAAGATCAAATTATGATGGTGTGAGGCCAGAAACCCAGTTGAGGGGCTTTTCACTGAAACTGCAGAAAATGTGAGCTACTCCGCCCATGATGTCAGCCTTGGAGATGGTTTTTTCTTTGTATACCAATCCCCCCAGGTGGTTGCCATAATGCCCACCAAATGGACTAACGCTACCCCTGAAGCAACAGACAAGCCATGCGCCGATGGAACTACAAAACCAGCACCTTGACTAGATATCGCCTACAGGTCTCAACCAAAACCTCAGTAAGCTCCAAAGGCTCTCAGTTTCAGGTGGGAGGAGAAGTTTGTATCAATAAGCTGCCTCCGTTTGACCACAATTGGAACATCCATTGGTTCTTTAAATGATTTGGGCTCACGGCAGAAGGAGCCTCAGATTTGTGCAAGGATAAATTGCTGATATCCGCCTTAAATTGTTATAAGTGCCAACCAAGTCACTTGCTATCTTCCAAGCAGTTCAGTTAGATATAAAGAGGTGAAGGATGTTGTGCTGTGGCTGTTTGGAGGTACTGCAAAGATTTTGTAGAGTAAAGCTGAGTTCTTGACCGTTGGTTCCAGCATAATGAGACCCGTGCTGCATTTTCTGAACAATTTATGGCGGAATCCCACGTGTTAAATGGGGCAGGGACTCTATTAAAATCCAATGTGGTCATTGCGATGACCTTCACAGTGAAACCATACCGCAAACTTTACAATTTCATGGCTCTGGCTTTAAAGGACGACGTACCCCTGCTCAAGATTGTTCGATTTTTGCGCCGTATATCAGCTACCTTTACTCCTAAACCATTTCATATACAAACTGTAGCCATCACTGGACCTTCTTATTTGGGGGATACTCCCACTCCTGTTCAAATTCCGCCTAGTAACCCCCAGTATTATTATAATTACATGCCTCACCTTTGGCCGAGGTACCCCCAGAAGTTTAACTTCTGTTCTGGACCTGCTTATGACATTTTCCAGCAGCCCAACTTTTCACCAGAGCTTGTTTATGATGACCATCTGCAGTCTAACTATTAGCCTTGGCTTGTTTACGCCGATTGTAAACAGTCAAACTATTGTCCTGGACCATCTTACAATACCCAAGGATGCAGGACCTGTGGGTAAATTGTTTTGATTGCGGTCACCCTGGCCGCCTACCCCAGAGTTGCCCCAACCATCGGGTTCACTATGTACAACAGGATCAGTATTACCAGGGAAAATTGAAGTAAAGTAAAGACAGGACTATCTACCTCCAATACCCCAATACCAAACGTCCCATCTGATCCCACCAAAGTATATTCAGCAGAAATCTCTCAGTATGATGATTAGTTTCTATATCAGCAGACAGCTGGAGTGGTAAATGTAATTTATGAGCACAATCGGAGGCTGCAACGGAAGAAGGACCTCAGGAGCAACTGAAGCTGTACGTCTGCCAAATCTTTAAACAAGTTTCACCAGATGATCTGGGCTCATCCTCAGGTGCGCTTTCCCTGAAAGGAGAACATTGCCCTCCCATTGTATGCTATTGTTAAAGAGAACCCAAAAGTCGGTTAGGGGATTATGAGCTTCTTTTTTAAAAAAGATTCTTTAAATTTCCATGTATTAAACAGTTAAAATTCTTCTTATTCTGATTGTAAATAATGTGCCATTTTTGTAGCAAAAAATTGAGTTTGCGCTATAATAGTTATGGGCGAAACAGTCAATATATAGTTTTTACTAAGTTGGTAACAAAGTTGACGTTTAAGCCTGTTGTAGAACATCAAGTGGTATATGGGACCGCTGGAGAGGAAAGCACGATCTCTAAGGGATCATACAGTGCGCTACCTCTGAAGTTTGGGTCATTTGTCAAAGTAGCTCTGACGATTGTGTTACCAAACAGTAATTATGGCCTGTTAATTGGAACTACTTTTATGCGACACTTTGGGGCTGTCGTTGATATGATAGAGAAAACTTTTGAAATTTTAAGGCAGTGGATTCAATTTATTTACCTCTAGCGGAGTGCCAATGGATCTGGTGCATATGGGATATATCAACCTTGCCTATAGTGATGGGTTGATTTGGTTCAAGACCTTTTTGATAAAGAAGACCCAAGCCTTCCCCCAGCAGATCTAAGAATATCAAGGGCTTCTTCTCAAAGCTACTGGGTCTATATCCATCCTGCCACCCACTAATTAAAAGTAAACACCGAATTGGAGGTGAAAGTACCAGCTGGACTCTATGGGGAGGTCATAGGGCCTTATCGGTAATTTTGGCTTGAGTCCAAGTGGCTTCAAGCATTATACTACCAGGACATGAGGAGATCAAGGTTTTACTAGCGAATCTAAAAAAAGAACCATTGCAAATTTGCCATCAGATAGTGACATATTTACACTCGATCCTGATAAGGAGGTTCTTTGGTTTCATAAGTTTGGGTAGCTGAATAAGTTTTGTCTACCCATTAAACTGCATCACAGTGTAATGGCGGTGGTACCATGTTAAAAACTTAGTGGGGTTAATGAAAGAGCAGAAAGCTCTGCGATAGCTTTATTCTAAAAATATAAGGGGATTTTCGCTGTTGATGACCACAATTTAGGGTGACCTCAGGGGGTGGTCCATTGATTAAACACTAGGTGATCATTCCCCCATCAGGTCTCAGCCTGTCCGCTTATTGAGGGCAGCTGAAGAAGTAGTTTCCAAGAAAAATGAAAAGCTGTTGGAGCAAGGGATGATTAAACCATCAAAGAGTCCAGGGGCTTCTTCCATTCTAAAATGTATAAAAAAGAAGAATTTTACCCACTGTATAGTGATAGACTGCCGGAAGCTCAACTGTATCACCAAAAAGGACTTGTATCCCTTGCCATGGAATGACAATGCTTTGGATCAGGTAGGAGGATCTTGTTACTTTTTGGCAATTGATTTGATATCAGGTTACTGGCAAATCAAGTTGTCCGCTGTGGAACAGGAAAATGCGCCGTAATAAGATCAAAAGAGCTTTTTCAACCAACACTATGTTTAAAGGGATGTGTAACGCCCTGGCTATGTTCCAACGGGCTATGGATACCATCCTCGGTGACCTGAAGCTGTTGTAAGTTTTCATATACCTTGACAATGTTATTGTCTTCTCCCAAACGTTAACTGACACCTTACCCATTTGGAGGGGGTATTCCACCAGCTTGCCGAGGCCAACATCAAGATTACGACCCATAAATGCCAATTCTACAAGGACTAAATGGAGTAACTTGGGTTTTTGGTATTTGAGAGGGGCCTAAAAAAGCAACTTGCTAAGGTGAATGCTATCCAGAAAATGACCCCATTGAGCAGCAAATGTAATGTACAGCTTATTTGGGGATGATTGGTTACTATCAACGCTTTATATCCAACTTCAGCTATATTGGAGGTCCGCTGTTTAAGTTACTAAAAAAGAAAGCCGTGTTTAAATGGAAGGAACGTCAATAATGCTCCATTAATACACTTTGGATTAAATTAATCAGTGCACGGTGTGACACTATCCAAATTCCAATAAAGAGATTATTGCTCAGACAGATGCGTCTCTTTCCACTGTTTGGTTCGGTTATTCCAAAAGGATGACGAGGGGAGGAGCACCCAGTTGCATACTGCAGTTGGAGCCTATACTTCATGAATGCAATTATACTGTGGCCGACCTTTGTTAAATTCTAAGTAGTATCAATACCCTCTCTTTATATATTCTAACCAGAAAGAGCCAAAAATCTTGTGATCATTAAGACATGATAATTGTATGTCATCTCAATGAGTTGAATAGAAATGACCATGTAAATTTCTTGTTTACTATAAAATTTCATGTAGTGCAACACAAGGTATTAATAAATGCCCTAGTTGAAACTGAAGCCACAGGGATTAGTACTAGCTTATAAGTTGTACAGCGCTCAATCTCAAAGTGACAACGGATTTCTATTATATATTCTTTAAGTGTACCAATGGTCACACTCCCTCTATATAAACCACTTCATTTTTGCCCATGAGCAAGAAGTTGTAGCGAATTTTGAAGATTTATATTGCTGGTATACCCTATAATTTAGGAGTAGGTTGGTGGCACAGTGAAAGATGATATTGGGCTTGGAAAGGAACACACTATCATTTATTTCTAATGCTTATTTGGTAAATTTCATTTCTTCCAACTTTAGCAACAGGAAATGCTGTATCAGTACCAGTGGAGTAGAAGTCTACTGACTTCATGACATAATAGTCTACTTCGCGACAAATAAATAAGAATTTTAGATTGTTCTTGATAGAAGGCGCATTTTATGATATAAGACACTCAATTTGATCTAATTTTCTATTGACAGTTGGCCTTATCTAAAATTCAACGACCTTTTGTATCCCTAAACAGCTAAGAGTATCAGTCTCAAAAAGCATTGAACAAGCATATGATGGCAAAAGGGATGGATGATAAATAAGACCTCCCCATTTCATTAAAAGTATTTTTTGATATGAAACCTGATGGCACCCAAAGACCTTGTGAAGTTATGAGAACGTAAACAATGATAAGGTCCAAGATCCATAACCTCTAATTCTCAAGATTACTATTGCCTAAAGAATTTTGATAATTAAAGTCTTTACAAAACTTGACTTGGTAAACGCTTTCTACCTAGTGCGGGTTAAGGCTAGCCAGACATGTCTTATAGCAATCCACACATTATGAGATATACTATTTTAAGGTAATTCCATTTAGACTAAAGAATGCGCTGATAGTTTTCAGCACCTCATTGATAGCTTTCTAGGATCTCAGGTTTACCGTGATGTAGCTTTTGATGATAACAATTAATTTAATCACTCAATGGTGAGCAACATGTTAAAAATTTTGTATCTGTAGCTTCAGCACTCTACAAAGAGAGGATGTTATTTTAAACTTCTAGATGTGAGTTTCAAAAGGGAAAATTTCAATAGCTGGAGAATATGTTACTGAACGATGGTCACGCCATTGACCTTTTAGAATTGAAAGCCATACGCTTTATTCACTCCTGAGACTCATATACAACTGCGCAGCTTCAATAGTTTTGTCAACTCTGAGAAAACTCTTGCCCTTCATTTCTGAGCTCGCGTCATCTTTACATCCACTAACAGACAAAAATTTACCTTTTGATGGGCCACTGAATGCCAACAAGACTTATAAGCCAAAGCCTGTTGCATCCCCTAATACACTGAAAAGGGTTCAGCAAAGCTGAAAAAGAAATGGCTAAGTTTTGGATGAAAATCCAGTTTGTTTGAAGTAAAAACTTGTTGAGAATGTAGCACAAATAACTATATAGAAAGCCAAGAGGGGGTTCCATTAATCTTTGGGAAGCTTTATACGTAAGTCTTTAAAATCAAATGCATGGGTGAGGAAACACGCTTAATATTGGCAGTAATTCTTGTTGTAGTATAAGATCAATAAGTACTATTGATCTTATAAACAGTCAGGCATTATCAAAATGTCCAGTATTATGCATAAATGGAAGTCCCACAAAGCTCTGAGAGAAAGTACCCAAAACAAGTCGTGCTTTATCATAAATGCCATAATTCAGAAAGTTTGGATCATGATATCACTCCCTTGAAAGATGGAGACATTGGCTGGAAGTAGCAGAGGCGAGAGGAGGGGGAACATCCGGACCAGCAAGCACTGGTGTGCAATATAATGAAAGCCTTGGTCCCTATGAGTGTATGGTTCAGCGGAGCCCAAAACAGGTTAACTGACAAGGTCAAAAGTGACAATGTCTTTCAGGCCGTTGGGCACAGAATGGTGGACTTTTGGATGGCACAGCAGAAGGGCACGCTTGAAGGGCACTAGATGAAGGATGGACTTATTACTGCATAAGACCTTAACTGAGTGCATAATGGGAGGTGGGTGCTGTGGAACCCCCTGGAGGCATAAGGATTTTGGACTTGGTACTTAGTGGGGAGGCAATGCACATGATCTTGATTCATGTAAAGGTATGAAGCCTGTTACATTACTTGATAAGCTGAAGGGGGATCAGAGAATCCAAAAAAAACAATAAAATAAAGGCTCTTACAATACAGTTTGATTATAGTAAAGACCACTTTGGAACGCATCCTTAAACCCTTAAGTAAACCAAGATGGGGTTTTCTTACGTTTCAAGGGAATTTTCATACTAGGGGTTAAAAAAATGCATTTGGGAGGAAACACATCATGAGTCAACAAAAAAAGTATGTCTAAGAGATCAGATAGATAAAAACTATCAATCTGTTAAACCATCAAACATAACCATAATTTCTGATTTTACACAACAACAAGAGCTTGGTAAGCTCTGGAGATTAGTAACAAAATTAGCGTTTTATGATAAATGCCAAAATTCACTATTCTTATTGGAGAACAAGCTTTTGATGTGCTAAATATATTTTTGACACCACTCCTGTTCTACGCCATGCTGAAGATTTTGCCCATTTATTTTGGCTTATGACGCTCTGGCACTTCAGTAGGAGCGGTCTATAACAAGAGCACAATGAATAGACAACCTATTAGCCTTTATAAAAATTTTGTGTAGCAGAGCTTGCATATGACACCTATGATAAATAGTTGGCTGCTGGTTCTAGAACATTAATGTACTGGCGTTATATTCTACATTTTGCTGAGAAAACAGTACTTTGTGAATAACCATAAATCTCTCACCATTTATTTCAAACCACAAATGATGGCACACTAGGAAACTAGGGCTTATCAGTATCTCATTAACCTTGAACTACATATAAGAATTCCTTGAGACCTCCCACATCTTGCAGAGTTCCTTATCCAAAATCTTTACATTTTCTGAGTTTAATGATGAATCAAATTTGACTAATGCTATACCCTTAAGAAAATAGTTACACTGCCACTACCACTATTTCTTTAGTTGTTTCTTCCACAGCATGTTCTAAAACCAAACCCTTCAATAAACAAAGCACTTTACGTCTTATCATCTCTTTTAATACTGATGATCATGTTGGTTCAAGTAAAACTTAACCAAACTCATATTAAGTAGATGTTTCTTCCAGGATGTTGTATTGTATCTCAATATTCAGATCTGAGGTTTAATAACTACTAGTCAATATCACTGCTGGAAAGGACCCCTCTAGTTTTATTCCAAAAAGGATAAAATAACTTTTCACAAAAAGGTATGAAATACCTCTTCACTGCATTTCCGCGTCATAGGGGAATTTCATATCCCACAATGGGCACCCATTAGTTAAAAAGTATTTCAATATGATATAACGTGTTTATGAATTGGGAGGTCTTGAAAAGGATGTCCCTATTTGGGTAGAATAATTTCTAACCTGATACCACACCAAATATGGTAGGCAAGGATTAAATGGTCTCTTCCACCCCCTGAGAGAAAGTTAAGGCTCATGGACCTTAAATGCAGAGGAATTCGCTGTGATTTTCTCACGTTCATATGGTTAAATGCCATCATAGTAATTGTTTATAGATTTAAAAGTATATTCTAAACACCACATTCATAACATTAACGTCAAAAGAGGATATGGCACTACTAATTGTTACACATGTATCCTATCTGTTTGAAGTTAAAAATATAATTAGTGACAAAGGTCCTCAATGCACATCAAATTTTTGGGATGACCTTTGTGATAATTTGTAATTCTTGTTGTTTTCTTTAAAGGTTAGGACCTTTGAAGACTAATCATTATTAGTTAAATGTAGCTCCAAAGGAATCTCTTATGGTTGCTTCTTCCCTAAGCAATCTCACAATGGAAATAAGTTGCTGAGGCAATCTTTGGTTTACTTTAAACAGGAAGGATCTCTGTATAAAAAGGCATAATTATTTTAGTAACTAAAGCTAAGTAAAACTAAAGGATCTATATTGATTAGAAAAACTTTTCTTTCTCGTTGCAAACACTTTTGCAACCTATTCAATTCAAGACTAAATCTAGTTTGATAATCTCACAGAGGAGATTAGTCTGCGCCCATGTCTGGGAGCAGTTGGGCAAGCAAGGCAAGAATACAGGCGGAAGGCCCGCGGCCTCTAACATTTGAAAACGCCCCGGAGAATCTGGCGGAATAGAAAAAAATATCAAAAAACTGGCGGTCACAATTTCCCCAGAGATACTCACATGGCAAGCACGATGCAACCAGTACATCAACATGCCACACTCCCAGCCACTTCCATCGGTGGAATTCAGAGTCTGTGTGTATCTGGACATCCAAAAAATGGCCTTATGGGAAAAATTTTGTGAAGATGTACACAAAATTTTCCCGACTGCGGTGTACATTGCACCTCACTCCATGTCACGTGGTTGGCTGGACCTAGGTTTCAAAAGCAAAATAGCAGCAGATGAGGCTGCAGCAGTGTGCGTAGTGGTCGACCTCCCCAAAGGGCAATGGGTCATTGAAACCAAATGCACCAGATGGACAAAATCAAACCAAATTTTCCTCACGTTTGACTTTTTGCCTACTATAGTAAAACGTGACATTTTGGACCAACACCTGAAAGATGGTCTCACCATATATGGCGAAATACAATCTTTTGAAATTCAACGTTTCACGCTGATGCCACACCTGTGCACCGGCAAAGCCATCGCAGTTCTGCCCCAACTGAGGAGATAGCAAAGGACTAACCCAGATCCCACACTCCACCTTTATTGACATTGCAGGGCATACCACCCACCCATTCCGGGTAACTGTGGACAGAGCACCCTCCATTTGCACCCACTGTGACGTGTTCGGCCATAAGGCGCACACATGCCCCATCAAGGAGGGCGTCACATTCCAAGAGCACCCCTCGGCGGCCATGGCCAGTGGAGAGGCACACTATGAACCAACCGCAAGCACCAAGGAGGCTTTCCGGTGGGAGCACAAGGCTGCTACCTATTGGTAAAGCCCATCTCCCCGCAGGAGCAGAAGAAGGCTAAGCAGGCCTGTAGGGCTGCAGCCAAGGCCACCACCATCCCACACTCACAACGCCAGGAGGACATGGAGACCTTTGCGGCGGAAGTGACTCAGGAATCCATCACCCAATCAGATTGGGAGGCCCATGCCAAGTGGGCCACTCAATCCAAGGATCTGATGGGAGATTCGATCTCACCCAATCGCTGCACCCAAGCTCCAGTTGAAACTGACTTGGGACCTATCCTAACTGAAAAAAAAATTTGCCCCGCTCAATGGTGCACTGAACCTATCCGCACCACAAAAAATTTGTCCGACGTCGAGAAAACAAAAAGCGAAGGCCAAAGCCAATGTGACTCTTTCCACAAAAATTAACAAAAACCCCGATAGCGTTGCTGCTAATACCCACGCTGCTGTGAAAGCCCGTGGGGACCTGGAAGAGGCTGGTGGGCCCAGGGCCCACCCCCTTGCACCTAAGGTGCGATGGGGGAAACCTTCACTCTAGGGATGCTGAATATCGCCGGACTCAAGGCCTCCCCATCCTGGGCTAGGAAACTGAGTTTTTTACAACACAATTTATCCGTGGATATCCTGGCCATCCAGGAGTCCCACTGTCCATGAGGTTCTGAGGAAGCTTGGAAAACAATGCTCCTCCCATCCCTATCCTTTTGGTTGAAGCACTGTGGGGTGCTAATTTGGAAATTTTTTTTTCAAGTTCACATCCTCAGAAACATTCCTAAATGGCTGAGTGCTCATTATCAACTTTTTGTGGGCCGACGTTGTGCACACAATTGTCAACATCTACGCCCCAAATGGTGCACACGAGCGTTGGGAATTTTTCTCGTTGGTCAAATCCCTCCCGCTACCCCCTGATTCTTTCCCAGTTGGCGACATGAACTGTTGGCTAACCTCACCAATGGACCGGTGGCCACCCTCACCCCATGCCCCACAGGGTCACGTAGAACTACGCATTCTAAAAGCCACCCTTGGGTTAATGGATGCACTGCCATGACATGCCCCACTGCTTGAAAACATGATGCGTCCCCATGTCCACAATGGCCAATTAAGGTCCATGATATGCATTGACCTTATCCTAACACCGGCGAAATTCCAACCCCACATCTCCCACTTCAAAACAATGAAAATGGAATTCTCTGACCACCGAATGGTCTTGATAACATACCACTTACCCATCACAGTTGCAAAGGCCCCACATTGGTGCAAAATCTGCCCCCGAGCTCACATCGCCAGGATTTTCCACATGGGTGGAAGAGGCAACTTTGGCAAAATCGTTTGTTGCACCATTTTGCATGGACCCCATTTCCACATGGGCAACTTTCAAAGAGGACACCATCCGCCACTATCACCATCTCTCCTCCAGACGCTCACGAGCTACATCGGCAGTTATCTCGCGCGCTCTGGCAGAATTGGCCCACTTGGAGTCCAACATTCCAGCCACAGGATACAGCCCTGCATGGGGCTGGAAGTGGGCGGAGGCAGCCGCCCACCTCAACGCACTCAAAAGGCAACACAAACATCGGGTTTGTGTCCAATACAGGGCCACATGCATCACTAAAGGTGACAAGTGGACTGCATACTTCTTTAAAAAAATTTTCGCACCACGCCAGAGCGTGGCCTGCACACAGGTGCAAAGATTGGATAATTCCATTGCGGACATACTAGCCGAAGTGGCAATTGAGATGCAAAAATATTACTTCAAGTTATACCAAGCCGAACCAATTCAGCTGGCCAAAATGGCAGAATTTCTTGACTGAGCTCATATCTGCACCATTTTCTGATACCCAGAAATAATGAATTTAATTACTCTGAACAAATTATGGACAGCCATTCGCGGTGCGCCAAACCAAAAATGCCCAGGCCCAGATAGCATTCCATATGAGTTCTACAAAAAATATTTCAAATATATATCCCCATTGCTGCTAGCCTCACTTAACCAAAGCCTGTTGGAAACGTGCCTCCTACCAGGAGGACATGAGGCCTTTACTGTCACACTCTTCAAGAAAGGGGATAAGCTTGACTTAGCCAACTGGCGCCCCATTTCTCTAACAAACACAGACACCAAAATTTTAACAAAAATCATGGCTAACCGTTTAGGGACTGTAGCATCTGCCACCATCTCCCCAGAACAATTCGTTTCATGCCCAGAAGGTCGATTTGGGATAACGTGCACTCTGTGGCTAATGTATGTCAGTCCACAGCCTCTGGGGCACTTGTATTCTTGGACCAACAAAAGGCCTATGATAGAGTAAACTTGGAATACCTTAGGGCCTGCCTCCATCAATTCCGCCTACCCCCCCTCTTCATAAACTGGGTGATGCTGCTCACAGAATCTGCGACAATGGCAGTGCATGGCCCAGGCTTCCTAACAGAAGTAGTCCGCCCTCAAAGGGGCCTGCGACAAGGGGACCCCCTCAGCCCACTCTTATACAACTCAGCCTTGACCCACTACTGCGAAATGTGAATGCCCAACTCACTGGGGTCCATGTGCCAGGCCAAACCCCAGTCAAGATGATGGCATTTGCAGATGATTGCGTGGTGGGGGTGTCTAATAACAAAGATGCACGCGCGCTTGAAGCCCTCATCCAGGAATATTCCTGGGTAAGAAACGTGGCACTGAACGCCTCCAAAACCGAAATTATCCTCCTTGGTCGGTTTCAGAACTGCTGGGCCCCAGCAATTAGTTCCCAACCTGGCCCATCTGCTCGCCCACGTCCACGCCTTACTAACTCAACACACACCACTCCACTGGTGCTCCCCTTTGTGCCACGTCCTACCATAGGACTGGTGCGCCATCTGGGCGTGTGGATGGAGGCAGGCGGATATTCATCAGCAGTAATGGAGTGCCATATACTGGACAATGTGACGAAGCGAATCGCCTCTCTCAAAGCCCACCCTACTACCCTCACTGGCAGGGTTGTTCTTGCCAACTCTATGCTCCTATCCAAAGTCTGGTTCAGAGCCCACGCCATCCCCTTCTCCCCAAGCTTCTTCAAATCCCTGTATGCTTTGCTGCAAGGATGGCTTTGGTCAGGCCGCCATCCACCAGTGCGGCTAGAGGTCATGTTTGGCCCTCATCATCAAGGTGACATGGGCCTGCTTGACTTCAAAGCCCATGCTGCCAAGATCCTGGGCACCTGGATTGTGGCCGTCACTGCTCCTACACTCCCATCCCAACACTGGTCCCGCGCGGCCCGCTCCAACTTCTCCTGAGCCTTAGGCCTCAACAATCCATCAAACCCCCACTCCCTGATGAATTACCTCGCATCACACACATCGGCCACAGGTCCTCACGGGACTAAAACCCACTACAAACGAATCCTGCTCTCCATGCGAAGCGCAGGGTGGAGAAGTCGTACTAGTGGACATACAACCCGAAGAGGCCGCCCCTCTCCTCAGTTCACACAAGAGGTACAGGGGCTACCCATCCATGATGGCGTGATCCCCATTCGACCCCAACTCCTATCCAGGGTAGACTACCTGGACATGATGGACATCCTTATTCCACTGAGACCCAAAAGACTAACTGGAAATATGCACACCATCCTCTGTTGCAGCCTCAAGTCCGCTCCCATGTGTGGCGCTGCCTGAGGCGGGTGTATCATACAGCTGAGCGCTCTAACGCTTTACACTCATCCTGTGTCGTGTGTGGCCAGTATGGAACGCTGTTCCACCGCCTGGAGAAGTGCCCCACCTCTAAAGTAATATGGCGCGAAGTCCAACGTATTCTGGGCCAGGATCAAACGCATCCCTTCAGTCTGTCAAGAGATATGTTTGCTTCATCAATGGCCTCCCCCCCTCCACCCTCCCTCCGTGCTCTGGTGGTTGCAATCGCCATGTGGACTATCCACACGATTGTCTTGGATGCCATCTCTGGCTCCATCCCCACTCTCCCAGAAGCTGTCCACAGATTCCGGTCTCATTTGGTGGACCACTTTCAAGTGTGGATGTTTGGATATCTCCCACCGCGTCGCCGACAGCTGGTCTCCTCCTGGTTCCCAGTCTGGTTCATCAAATCAGACCCCTTTCTCCACACGTGCTCAATAGTGGCTACGTCCCCTACACACGTTCCCTCCCCCTCCCCATAAGTGGCGTTCCCGCTGGCAACAAGAGATAGCATCGCTTCTCTGGGGTGCCTCCCCAGGTACTAAGTTTATCTTTCCTGAGTCATAGTCAGAAGTGTCCGTCCCATGGTCGGCCTTCCCCGCAATAAATTTAAAATTTATATTGATTAGAAATTGAAAATATTTATAAAGCCATGTGAGATTAGGGATTACTTAGGATTAACTTTGAGAGAAAATCAGAATTTATGTCAGGTTTGGAAATCTCTTAATTGGTGCAGTGGAATGCAAAGGCTTTCGGAATACTCAGCCCTTCTTGATCATAGCAGCTGTTCAGGTGACCTCTGACATACAAAATCTTTTTCAATTTAATCAGGGCCTTTGTCAGTTAAATCGATGTATTCAGGAAGCATTTAATATTTTAAACGGTCTTTCAGGAGTTCATTAATCTTATTCTTTTGATATCTTTACAAATTGGTGCTCCATTGGTCATGTTGCAAATCCATTCATGTTCAAATCTCATCCTTATAAGCACAACTCCCATTTTTTTCTGACAATGCCCCCTCAAGGTCTTGCCAATGAGAGTCATTACTCCGGAGAAATATGGCATGAACACAATCCTATGAAAGAGCCCTTTCTAACGAAGTCAAAAAGAATATTCAGGTCTGATGGAGATCAGTTGATAAGGACTTAACCAAGGTGTTTCAAGTTTGTGGATCTGTCCTCCAGGTCAATGATGGTAGAACAGGACATGGTCTCCTAACTATTAAATTGGAAGAATTAAATTTGGATATTACTTTTTTCAGCTTATCATTTGGTTATAGTACCATGGACTTAGTGGCTAAAGCTTGTAAGATGAACAATTCGTTGGCTAGAATTCGCATCATGAGATCAGTGGAGTCAGGCGTAGAGATTTATAATATGGGATGTATGATTGAGGGAATAAACAGCTCTTTTCCGTAAAGGTCTTGAATAAACGACATTTGGTTAATCTAATGGTAACTAACGTAGTACACTATTAAAGTCGTTGGTATTTATTCACCAATCATAAAGGTTCATATTGAGGCATCTTATGGAGAATAATGACTAGCGTCACATTTTCTCATTTATCCCCATTGGTAGCAGGATAGTAGGATGTTGTAAAATATTTGATAGGTGTCCACCTGCAAATTGATATTGGAGATCACTTTAGAAAAGAAGTAGTTACCATTATCAGAGAACAGCATCTTGGGACTACCGTGGCAATTGAAGACCTTTTTAGTAAGGATGTGGTTGGTTTAGATGTTGGGGAAGCAAAGAAGAAGGCCTCAAACCATTTCAAAAATGGTCAACCGCTAAGATGATATACCAATGGCCATACATATCCATAGGCAAAGGGCCAATAATATTAATACTAATCATGGCAAACGAGGCAATGGGACCCCTGACCTGGTGTTGGTATACTGAATTAGGAGGTTTCTGGTTAGTGCAAGTTATCATTCATTGATAATGTAATGTATATTCTCAATCATTCCATACCAATAACATTGTTCTCCCAGACATTGGTGGGTCTTTTATACCGTGCCATGGCCTACTGTCATTTATGCCTCCAGAGCAGACTTTGTTATGGAGGATGGTTGGACATATAGCAGCCAAGATGTCCCAAGTTGCTTATACTACAGTCCCTTTTCAATCTAAGTCTTCTCAGCCATTTTATTCAATTGCTGTTGGAAACTGGGGGTTCTCAAATTCATTTCTCATGGTTTTTAGAAAGTTTATCTATCCAAATTCTCCTCAGAAGCATGGAGCAACAGTATGGGTAGTCAGGATAAATCGTCAGCATTTTAGGGCACTAATTCAGTGTGGTGGATAGTTTGATAAATCGTAACTCTGGAGTTTGAGTGTCCAAAGGGCCAACCATCCATCAGGATCATTCATCTGTTGCAACCACCATATGGATGCGTGGACTATCACTACAGAGAGTGGCTCCCATAGAGGAAGGGAAGAACGTATTTGATGGCCATAAGAACAGTTAGAGACTCTCGTTCAGTTATGCAGTAGTTTCTTTCCACCTGAGTTAACGTCTTACTGGACTATGCTATAGGGTATCAATTTGATTTACATGAAGTTGTGCCAGAATGGCCAAAATTCATGTTGCTATTGTCAGTAAAAAGAATAAAAGTTTTGTCAAACTTGGGTGTAGTAAACCAGGAGAAGTAGCAAGAGCCTTTTGTAGAACATTAAAATCCTTTTGTTGGGCTTTTTCCCATCTGAACAGGACTTCTTTATAGAGAAGATAAGTTTTTAGTCCAGAATATTTGCAAAATGATGATCAAATTGTCATTAAAATCCTTTATTCTAATAAAGATCTGTATACTTTTTAGATTGCTTAGATAAATATCATCATGATAGAGATCACTTTATTGGTAGTGAAGAGATTCCCTCTCAGTTAACCTTATTCCTGAGGAACTCCATTTTGGTTTGGAAAAAACGTCATTTTGCGGGCTTCAACTACAGTGAAGCAGACTGGAGACATTCAAACACCTTTTTAGATGGTCTAGATGTTAATTAAAATTACGAGAGAATACCATCACTTCATCTAATCAAAACAGTACACATGACATCTTCATATATATCATGGTAGGCAGTCTATCGCCCTTTGAAACATCGCTCAGGCAATGAATAGCCCTTGAGGCATGTGAGTGGTCTTGAATAACCTTTCACTCACTATCAGGGCTTTTTTTATCATCTAGAGTAAGCTAGATCTGCTATAACCCACTAGCTAGATAAAACGCTTAAAAAACCGAGATCCAGCTAAGAGTCATAATGAGTCATCAATTTGGGGTAGCAGATAACTGTCCTTTCAAATGATGTCATTCAGATGATGGTAATCCATTTCCATCTGATGCCCTCCACCCTTTTTCTTACAAGAAGCAATGGCGAGGCCCTGGGATTAGCGATAGTTTCAGCAATCCAAGATCCAGGAGTTTCTCTAGTTCTTTCATGACCTAAGCTTCTTCAAACTTAGACTCCTGGTAGGGTCAAGCATGGATCAGAGGGGCGTCACCAGTAAGAACCCTGTTCTGAACCACCTTCATTATTCCAAAATTGTATGGCCCCATGAAAAAAATGTCAGCATTCTCCTTGATCAAAGCATCTGCCTGTCGCAGAAGATTGGAGGAGAGAGATTCACCTATTTTTACTTTAACTCGAGCTATTATAGAATTTTTGTCATTTCTTAAGGCATGTAAAGTCCTACATACAAGGATGGACTTAACTTGACCAGAGGGTAGGGAAATGCCATATAAATTAGTTTGATTTTAAGATACTCACATCAGTCGGTTAGTAAAGTTCACCATCAAAATAGCAAAAGGGCCCCAGTAAGCTTTTTTTAGCACACCAGGGCAGGTGGGAGATTCCTGAATTAATGGTATAATATCACCAGGAATCTCCATTAGATGGTCTGTCAGAATGATAATTTGAAGCTCAGTGTCCACTAGAACATAATAATTTGGAGGTATGGTTACACGGTTAATTGTATAATCAGACATCCCCTCCTGGGCCTCTGCACTGGAAGGTGGCAATTTGGCCTTTGGTCCAGATACTAGGTATTCTTGCTGCTAATTGTGGTTTGTATGTCTTAATAAAAACTCCTAGTCTCTCTCTCTCTCTCTCTTTAGCTTAGGATATATTTTATAACAATGGGATGCAATACCCATAAGATAGAAAAATATAATTCCTTATGACTTATTCAGGTATTAAAGTCAATCAGGAAATGTGTGCCTATGAAAAGGTCATAAGCATCGTTCTCTAGCACAATTGCTTGTTCCGTAACTATCAGAAGATCTAAACTGAAGCGGCAGAGTTGAGTAGGCTCCCAGGGGAATGAGTCCAAAGTGGTCCCACGATCCCATAATCTAAAGTGTGGTTCTGATATGGAGTGAATTTAATCCACCTTACTAGTCAGGAAGATATGAAGTTAACTGGGGATTCAGTATCAACATTAGCTAAAATATACATTTGTAGGTGATTAATTCTACTCATTTGACTTTGTTACCAAAATGTGGGATTGAGTAAATTGAACTTCTTGGCTGAAGAGGTCCGGAATGTGCAGAGAAAGAGGAAGTTAAGACTTTTTTGAAATCAGTGAATCTGGAACATTTATTTCATCAGGTTTGTATAGAAAGGAACATTCAGAGAGTAAAGTGGCTATAAATTGATAATGAGGCTTAGTGTCATCATCAGAGGGTGCCTCACTCCTTAAACTGACTCCGCTTTTCCTACCTCATTTTCCATTTTTTTCATAAATCAGTTTTCTTGGTGGCCAAAAATCCACAACAAGAGCATGGGTCTTGACAGTGTTTAGATCTCTGATCTCATCCAACTGCATGAATGTGAGGTTGGTTCCCCTTTTTTATTTGATTGGCTCACTTCTGCCTCAGGCAACTCCATTATAGATTTCTTAGTATTGGGGATAGACTTGTAAATTTTTTCGCATTCTTGTAGTATATTAACAGATTGGTACTGTGCTGAGTGCTAAAAGGGCGAATGTGATGGCTTCATCTAAGTTAACTCAATTACAGGATACAAGGGCCTGGGCTTAATGATAAAATTTCTTGTAAAATTTGATTGTAGTTGTCAAAATCTGATGATCGCTCACTTGGAAATTTTTATCCTATACAACTATTCGTGTCAAAGTTCTGATGGTTGATCCTCAATAGTGCCTGTAGAATATGGATTCATACCATCTAAAAACTCACTAGGCCCATAATTCGCCTCAACTCTTCTAGCTGATTTTGGGCGCAATTTTCCCTTTGTAACGGGGGACTTCTTCTGAGGCAGGGTTCAATACAAACTGGGGATTTGGTACTTCCAGTTTTTGACACTTCTCCAAGGTTAGATGTTGGATGAAAACCAGGAAAAAGAAAAAATAGTAATTTTATTAGAAGCTATTTATTAGATAATCATCATTAAGCCAGGCACCGGTATTTATAACTCTAGAGCATCTCCTGGCCACATTCCAGCACAATGTTTCAACAGCTATTTTGCCACTCATCTCAGCCTATGACTGAAACCTTTTTTTAGGTTCTTGGGTGGCAAAATACTCTCAAAAATGGGAGGATTTCAGGTACAAAAACTGTGATAAAAGCACCAAAATGTCCTAAGAACTTCTTGATTTCAGTTTTGTCATACTTTTGATGAAACACACCTTCTGTGAAATTTTGGCCTCAATTGAAGTAAATAATGCACCCCAAATTGGGACGTCGGCAGGCTCTTCCTTGATAGCACTAGGTAACCCCTTTTGGGCAGTCCATGCAAGTGCTACCATTCCAATTACATGGATTGACATACAAATTTCGCCATAAGGTGGGAAATTGATTACGTTTTTCATTTTTCTGAAGCCCACAGGATTTTCAGATGTTAGCTTCAGGTCATCCCCAAATTATTTTGTATATGATTGATTTGATTATGATTTTATAATCAGGACTAATTGCTGAGATTGGATGTATCAAAAGTCAGCCATAATATGCGAGTGTATTTGGACTGAGCGCCTGATAAAATACTTGATTGAATTGTCATTGAGATATTTGGCCCAAATTTTATGATTGCAATAGCTTTGAGGTGAGAATATAGGCGTTAGCTCAAGCGTTGAAAGGATAATCGGCCAGATCTGATGATTGTTTGAGGTTTATTTTCGAGTCAAACACCAGGCTACATATATTTCCTTATTCTTGATTTTAACATAAGCCCTAAGATTCCTGATTAGCCTATGTCAGTCTTTTCTTATTAGCCCAAACGCCCAATGAGCATGGTGTTGCTTTTTCTATTTGGTAACTTCAGCCAGACAAGCCAATGAGTCTGAAGAATGATAGCCTGAATGCCCATTGAGTCTGAAGTTGGATCCTCTCCCCAACATCAAAGTAAGCTAAAATATTAATTAGAATAAAACTATAATTTTTGGGTTTTTTTGGTTTTGTTTTTGTTTTTGGTTTTGTTTTTTGTGTTTTTATGTTTTTTTACTTTTTTTACTTTTTTTAATCGTCCCACTTATTAAACCTTTATTAGAAGTTTTGCATGGACTTGGTTGTATATATGGCTGGTCTAATATCCCTGATTGTGTATATGAACTTATAAGTTTTCTCAATCACTCAAATGGCCTGACCCAGATGCGATCCAACTTTTATATTCAGCCTGATCCATGGGTGTTGCAAAATAGAGCTTCGTTGTTAACATTGAATTTGGCCAGTGGGTAGAGAGATTCTCTAAGTCCTTTTGATGTTGGGCCTTTTTCTTGGAAAAACTTTTGTCAAAGGCTTGAGCTTGTAGTTTTATTAAGGCATCTCAAGCTTCTTAATGTACTGAGGGTAAGTGTTTTCGCCGGGATCCTCAAGGGCCAAATAAAGCACCATTGGTAGGGCTGGGTGACTACAGTATAATAATTGAAATGGAGACATTCTGGTTGATTAATGGTAGGAGATATTGTAGGCGAAGACTTCCAAACCTAAATATGTAACCATTTGGATGGTTTGGTCAAGGTTAATTTCCAGATAATGTTCGCCAATGTCTATTTGCACGCTCAACAGTCCCATTAGTTTCAAGATGATAGGGAACAGAAAACACACCACGTACTCCCATTAGTTGGTTTAGCTTGGCAAGAACATTGGCAGTAAAGTTGGTTCCATTATCAGTCAGAATAACCTGTGGACACCTATGTTTGTGGATGATATTTTCAAGTACAAACTTGGCGGTGGTTGCCGCTCCAGCTTCCCAAATGGCCTTGGCCTCGACCCATTTGGTCAAGTGGTCAATGTTACGATTATGTACTTGGCCTTTGTATTGCTTATTTGAAGTAGACTAACTATATTGATAGATACAGTGTTCCAGGAAAAGTTGGGCTGAACAAGCTGGTAAGATGTACTTTTTTGGAATGGTTTTTCATCTTGGCATTCTGCACAGCATTCTAGCGTTTCTTGGATGTCAAAATGCATTGACTCCCAGTAGTAGAATTGCTTCAGATGCTCTTTCATCTTCTTGAATCTGCCATGCCCTATGCCCTTTTTGCTACCATTATTAGGTCTTTTTGGGCCAATGGTCTTGTAAAGATAAACTTTTATCCTCTACAATCTTATAATGTGTCCCTTTTTTGATGGTTGTAGATTTTCATAGATCTAATGGAATTTTTTGGATGGATTCAGGATCATACTGATACTCTCCGGTGATCTTTTTTATAAACAACTCATTGGCGGCTTGACTAAGTGTTGCAATGGTGGGTAGTCAGGATAGACATTTGGCGTTTTATTGTTTTGCAACTGCTTAATGCTTATAATGTAGTCATAGGCATGAAGCTTTAATGCCCAGCGGGATAATCAGCCCTCAGGTTCTCTCAAGTTATTCAACAATCTTAGGAAAGCATGATCAGTAACAACTTTGAAATGAGTACCATGAACGTAGTGCTGGAACTGCTTGCAAGTATATATGACAGCTAAGCATTCTCATTCGTCACCATGTAATTACTTTTGTGGGAGTTTAAGGTCTGACTAGCAAAGGCAACTGGATGTTCTTCACCATCTTCTCAACTTGGGATAACATGTTCCACTTCTGTTTGAGATGCGTCAGTTTGGATGATAAATTCACGATCAAAGACCAGGTATTGAAGGACAGGCGCGCTTAGTAGGGCCAATTGGAGTTGGTCAAATGCATCCTGGAAAGCTGGAGTCCAGTCAAATGGCACCTTATCTTTAAGCAGATAGAAGATCGGCTCCCCAAGTTGTGTGAAGTCAGCATAAATTGGCAATAGTACCCGATCATGCCTAAAAATACTTGTGTATCATGCTTGGATTCAGGCCATTTCATTTTGGAAATGGCATCCAACTTAGAGGGTTAGGGCCAAAGACCCACTTTATCTATTGCAAAACCGAGGTATTCCAGTTGGTCTTATTAAAACTGACATTTTCTGGGCTTGATTTTTAAGTTTGAAGCAGCTAGCCTTTTAAAACCTCCCCTAAGTGTTCTAGTTGGTCGTTAAAAGTGCGACTGAAAACGTTTATATCGTCAAGGTACACTAGTACATATGAAAATTTTAAATCTCCCAGGATTGTGTCCATTGCCCGTTGGAATGTAGCTGGGATGTTACAGAGCCCTTGAGCATTCTCGTCAGCTGGAATAGGCCCCCTTGGGTTATGATTGTACATTTCTCATGCTCCTCTCTGAGAAGATCTATTTGCCAATATCCACTGATAAGATCTATTGCCAAAAAGAACTTCGCGCCCCCTAGACTATCCAAGGCATTGTCAATTCGTGGCAGTGGTTATGAGTCCTTCTTTGTGATTTTATTTAATTTGTGATAGTCAATGACTACTTGGTTGCTTTCATCCTTCTTTTTCACTATTTAAATTGGTGCTGACCATGGACTTTTTGAAGGGACTAGCTTGCTGTTATCATGGAGTTCCTTAATCTCCTTTAATACTGCTTCTTCTGATGATTTTGAGCGTCTAATCGGGCGTAATCAATAGGTTTATGATCTCCAGTATCAATTTTGTAGGTAACACCATTAGTAAAACCCAAGTCAAAATTGTATTATGCGTATATATCAATATTTAGAGAATACTCCTGAGCTTGGCCTTTCTCAGAGTTAATCAGGTTGCTTAAATCAGTCATAGGGACAACATTATTTATGCTGAGTTGGTCCTTATTGGAGATCCCTAATTCAACAAAAGTTTTAAACTCATGGAATGAGTGATTTTCTGTGGTAGGGAACAGAAGCAGAAAAGCGATTATTTGATGTTGCCTGATGGAAAGGAGCCAATTTTGAGGTTTGCACATAAGATATGTATTTCTCTGTGTCCTGGAATGATAATACTAGAGCAATCTCTGGTTCAAATTGTGACTTAGACCATGGTTGATATATCTCACCATAAAGTCTTTCTGGACTTTATTGATAGTCCCATCAGGACAATTACTTGTTCTCCAGATGGTATAGTGATGGTCTGATTTAACTGAAGTGGAATGCCCTTTGACTCATCAATCTGAGTGGAAAGTGGTTTTATCTTTGACTGAGCTTTGGAATACTCAATTGGGATAACTCCATCTTTGTAGGCCAGATTATGAATAGTCTGGGTTTCTTTTTCTCAACTGCCAAATCACGGTTATAGTAAAGTGGAATAGTTTGGCTAAGAATGGTGAGATTATTGTCCTTATAATTGGTCACAACTCCATATCTTCTTAGGAAATCAGTCCCGTTTAGGATATCATAGTTTGAATTTGGGAACAAAATGGCAGGAGCTGTTACTACAATGGATCCAAATCTGAGTGGTAGGGTACTGTAGGCACCCAGCGATTTGGTTGTATGCGCTCCAGCTGTTCCATATTACTGACAGTGGGCAACCTCAGGCGCAATTTTCAGTCTTTAACCAATTTTATACTGACTATATTGATAGGAGCGCCCTAACAAAAATGGCCTGAACTTACATCTTGTTCACTGCCATGTCCACATAAGTACATTCAGAGTAGTTTTCAGAGGTATTTATTGTGTGAATGCTTTGGCTGTTGCCCGATTTCAGATGTGCTTTCTGGCTTGAGCAAATATCTGGGAAGAATCTGCTAAGGTCCTCATGGAAATAGCTACTTGATCGTTGTTAAGCTTAGGTAAGTCGGTTGAACATCTGAGTTGAAGATCCAAACCCTGATCAATACTTTGCTTCACGTAAGGTTTTGATACCTCTGCTCGGGCTTCTTTGGTAAATTTTTAAGGGTTTAGTTGCTTTTGCGGTGGCCCATGTAGTGAAAATCATGACATTATTAGCCCCAATATGGTTGAGGTTATTTTCAGCAATGTCTTCGGCCCTAAAGAACTTATCAGGTCAGGTGGTTTGGCTTGAAATATGGTGGAGTTAAAACATTCTGTCTCTACTCCACCTTCTCTTTTCCCACCTCACTGTCATTGTTAATTTCTAGAGCAAAGTTCACCCCAGGCTTTTTGTTGACCATCTGTAGCATTGGCTACCAAAGTGCCCTATTTGACTACATTTGTAGCATGTAATCGGTCCTGTTTGCTGTTTTTGCTCAAATTTTTGGGTTGTATTTTGGAAATTTTTCCCCGGTAAGACATCATGTTGTTTTTGGGCCTAAAAATCAGGATTCATTTCTGATCTTTGCCCGTTTGGGATTATTGAAATTACGGGAACAGCTTCTCAAGCAACTGGTAAGTTCTTGGATTTCTAAGCTTCCATTGAATGCAGGCAGCATGACATTGTGCAGTTCATAGAAGGGCATAATCGCGTGCTCCAATGCAATCTTGGCGTCAAACTTATCTATTGCACTTCACCCACGCAGAACTTGTGCCTCATGGAAAAATCTATCCGCAAAGTGCTTAATAGACTCATTCTGTTTAAATTTTATATTAAGAAACTCTCTTTTTCAGGTTTCTTGTTTCTCAGGCCCTCCAAACTGTTTTGTTATTGCAATTTTGGCATCCATATAGGACCAATTGTCACCCAAATAGGGCATAACGAGGTCACAACTATGGGCATCGAGTGAGATAATCTGTGCTGATCCTTTTGCATGGTCTGATGCTCCTCTCATTGCTTTTTCAAATATCTTGAGGAAAGAGTGAACGTTTTCATCCTTATTAAACTTTGGTAAATTCAATGGTTTAAAGTCATCTCGCCCTGTTTTGCCACAGGGGTTGTACTTCTTCTTGAGCGTCTCAGTGCATCATCGCTCATTTTTGGCCCTCTTTCCCGTTTGGAGGTGTCTGGAGTCAGGATTGCTGCCAGTACTATAGGCATAGAACAGATGTTCGAAATATCAGTTTCTGCATTGGTGTCAATTTCTGATGATTCAATTTCATAATATTGCTCTGAAATACTGATTTGATGCCTGAATTTGGCCCTTAGTTTCCAAACTTTTTTTTGGCCGAATGGACAGAGCTTTTTCCTACTTTTCTTTTATCAAAGTTGGGTGAGCATTGGCTGCTTTGTTTTTTGATTTTTTCAGGCTTTTCTTTAAAAAGCTTTATTGGACGCTATGCTTTTAATGTCTTTGCCCATACTATTACTCTTAAATTTGCAGTTGATAATTTCATTTCTGAGTTTCCAACTTCCTGAGTAATTTGAGTGCTTCTGGCTTGCAATATCAACACAACCGTCCAAATTTTTGAAAGTTTCTTGTTATTCAAGGCATCATCCTCATCCCTATTCAGGACAAATGGTTTTGCTGCATGAGCTCCCCCACTTTGACAAGATGATGGGTATAGGAGGTACCAGATGTGGAGCCTTGTTGACTGGGAAAATAATCTGAGATAACCTCAACTCTAGTTTCCATCTGAATGTCACTGTATCATATGGCCAAATTTGCCAGGAATTGGTTACTGGAATCCATTTTGGAGAGTGTCAACAGTTTTAAGTGAGCACCAGTTGTCAAAATCCAAAGATTGCTCGCTTGAAAATTATTATCCTGCACATCTATTTGGGTCAAAGTTCCAATGGTTGATTCTCAATAGTGCCTGTAGTTTATGGAATTTGTACCATCTAAACACTCACTAGGCCTTTTAATTCACCTCAACTCTTCCAGCCGATTTTGGGCGCAATTTTCCCTTCAAAATCTGGACTTTCTTATGAGGCAGGCTTCAATACAAACTGGAGATTTGGTCCTTCCAGGTTGGCAACACTTCTCCAAGATTTAGGATTTGGATAAAAACAAGGAAAAGGATAAAATAAATATAACTTTTAAAAGAAGCTTTTTACTAGATAATGGTCATTAGGCCAGGCGCTGGTATTTATACCTCTAGGGCATCTCCTGGCCACATTCCAGCACAAAATTTCTACAGCTATTTTGCCACTCAGCTCGGCCTACAACTGAAACTTAATCTTAGGTTCATTAGTGGCAAAATACTCTCAAAATTGGGAGGATTTCAGGTACAAAAATTGCGATAAAAGCATGCAAAATTGTCCTAAGATCTTATGGAGTTCAGTTTCGTCTTACTTCTGACAAAACACACCTTCTGTGAAATTTTGACCTCAATTGAAGTAAATGAAGCAACCTTAGTTGACACGTTGGCAGGGCTCTTCCTAAATAGCACTAGGTAATCCCTTTTAGGCGGTCCATGCAAGTGCGATTGTGCCAATTACGCAGATTGACATACAAATTTCGCCCTAAGGTGGGAAATTGATTACGTTTTTTGTTTGTCTGAAGCCCATGGGATCTTTAGACATTAACTTCGGGTCATCCCAAATTATTTTGTATACAATTGAGTTGTTTACTTTAGAAATTGGGACTAATTGCCTAGATTTTTTGCATCAAAAGTCTGCCATAGTATGCAAGCATATTTGGGCTAAGCGCCTGATAAAATACTTGATTGAATTGTTGTTGAGATATTTGACCCAAATTGTATGATTGAAATAGCTTTGAGGTGAAAATATAGTCATTAGATCAAGCGTTAAAAGGATAATTGACCCAATCTGATGGTTGTCAAAGGTTTATCTTTGAGTCAACCAGCTGAATCTGACAGTAGTTTCCCCATTTCTAAGGTAGATTTGCATGAAAGCCTGTTTATGGTTAGAAGGGATATTTTACTTTCAAATTCTATAATAAGCGTATTCTTTATAGCCTTTCAAGAGGCACACATCTTGAAGTATAGCATCATGATTTCTTAAGCCTTTCCATCCTATTGGGCTTAATGTGTTGACATCTATGACATTCTGTAGCTTGTTCCATTGCACCTTCAAACATCAAGAGGTGGGACTAAAATTTCTCAGTCTCAGGAATGTGCTTCTATTTAAAGCTGGGTCCAAAATATCCAACAGGTTCAGAGAGAACCTGGAAACTTTAAAAGGAAGTATTTTAGATTCAGTGGGTACCCTAGTATCCTTGTCATTATGAGTGATAGCCTTGTCAGTACTAATGGTGGAATTCATCCCTATCGTCCTGGAGTTTGGTGTAAGCAGTCATTGACATGCAAATTAGAAGCATTAGTAGCGAGAATTCAAGAGAGCTTTTTGATATTGAAAATTGAAGGGCTAGTTGAGCGAAGGAGTATCTTGTTAAGCATAATCGATTATAACTTAGCATTAACCTGCTCAAGCTGACGGTTCATTTGGGCCTGGGAGTTGATCAGGTTTGAACAGGTCTGGGTTATTTTCGCATAATTGTTGTACAATGAGACAAAAGTAAGACACATATTAAGATGATACCCTCAATGGTCCTTTCTTCTTCATGGGCCACCAATAGTAGTAGTCACTCAAGGTTCTTAATCCGCGCTTTGTAGTTTTTATCAAAAGAAAGTTTAATGGGAGAGGGATCCTGGAGGACCATAGGGACTTCATGCCAAGGGGGTCCTTGTTCATCTTTCCTACCACTAGGTCCAGTTTCACAGGTAATCCCTTTTGAATGATGATCTACAGGATCGGTGGAATAATGGTCTATTTGCTCAACTGATGGATCTTGGCAGATAAAGCAACAAATTGGTTTGAGTGTTAATGATCCTCAAAGATCTTTCGTTGTGATTAGACAAAGCACATTCCACTCATTGGTCCAAGTCAGTAGCAGCATGGATCCTGCGTTGGGAAATTTATCTTGTGGATATTATATAACTACAGTGTCATCTGGGCTAAGTGTCATTAATTTCGTTGATTGTTTAATAATTGCCTATAATTGTCTAATGATAATCTCTGCCAAAACTAAACGTGGCTCTATACAACTCAAGAAGCTGCACGTGAATTTGATTAGACAGTTTAAGTTTCCATTAGATCTCTAAGTGGTGTAGATCTAATTACTGCATTTGTTGGTGTGTAGTGGGATGAACAAATAACTGAAGTAATTTATTTAAAATACTTCTTCATTGCAAGGAAGGTCAAGTGAGGAATACAGATGAGTCATTGTGATAGCAATTTTTGCAGGAAGGCTGTGGCTGGATCTCCTGATAGGGGCGATAGTTCCAGTCAGTAACAATGCGACAGTGTTGTCAACAACATTATCCTGGATTTGGTAAAAGATTTATCTAGGGCTGAAGTAAGGGTCATGGTCGCATTGAATTAAAGCTCTCAAGTGTGATTTAGTTGCTTATCTTGGTTGTTAGTAATAACCTCAGGTCAAACATATGCTCTTCTCCCTACTGGGAGTGATGTCATCACTGGGTTTAATATACAGAAGATAGACCTTCACCAGTTGGCCTCAAAAGGACTTGCCATAGAGCACAAGCTTTGGTTTTTTTAAGTTTGGAACCTTTATCACTTGATTATTAGTCAAAAGTAGCTCCAAAATGAATCTCTTATGGTTGCTTCTTCCTTAAGGTACTTTCTGATAAAAACATAATATTGAGGCAATCTCAGTTCACTTTTAACAGCCAGGATCTCTATATATGACAGGCAAAAACTTTTATAAAAATAATTAAATAGACTGAAATTATTCTTTATTTATCAGAAACTAGATATATCTATAGGAACATGCAAGATTAGGGATTACTTAAAATAAAATTTGTGAGAAAATTGTGATTGAGTCATGAATGGGTATCTCTCAATTGGTGCGGTGGAATGCAAAGGCTTTCATCATACTTGGTGTTTCTTGATCAAGGTGGCAGTTTCTTGTGATTTCTGAAATGGAAGTTCTTTGTCAATTGAATCAGCGGCTTTTACATGAGTATGGCGAAATTAGTAAAGTATCAGGATTTTAAAAGCTCTTTCTACGTTTATTATTCTTATCAGTTTTTAATATTTGTAAAATGGGTGAGCTCCATTGGTTGTGTTGCAAATCAGTTTACGCTCAAATCTCACCCATATAAGTTGACATTTATTACTCCCAAAAGATTTTTTGAGCATTAAACCTATTAGTCATTACCTATCACCTCTAATCAGATGGGCAAACTGAGCAGGCAAACCAGTTGCAATTCAAAATCTTAAGTTCTATTTCGCTGCAATAAGGAGCAAATGGTATTGGATTTTGTTCACATAACCCATCTTCATTGAATATAATTAGTCTGCTAGTGCACTAGGGGATCTATACAGCTAGTGGATATTGGAGTTAACAATTGAGTATATAATAACTATTATTTGGGGGAATATTCTCAAACAAATATTTATTGCTCCATCAAATTACAATCTTCCAAGTTAATAAGCGTTTTAATGGGGATTATCCCTGACAATAAACAAGTGATTAGGGATTCAGTTTCATTTTTGATAACTTAATAGACTTGTAGGAGTTGATCTGGTTAAATTGTTAATCGACTAAGGATTTTTGAGTTACTGGTGAGTAATGCTGACTAACATTGAGCAACTTTTAAGTTAACCTTTTCTAAAACTCAATCTGCTGTTTATGGGTAATAGTTCTTTTAATAGCAGGTTGTCACCAAATAAATTCATTTGATGGGAATTGAGTGAAGATGTTGGGACACGTTCTTCATTTTTATATAGAAGACTCATGGTAAAGTAGGGAGAGAAACTGATTAACTTGATGAAGATAATTGCTTTGCGTGACCCTTCAGGGTTAAATCATTGGCGATGTTCACCATTCCCAAATGGGGCACCTGTAAGGAGAGTGTCTATAACTCTCTTGTTCCCAGCGTGGTAGTGCACAGCGCACAAAGTCAAAGCCAGTAAGCTACCCGTTAGTATTAAATTTACTAGAGCCCAGCAGAAGGTGCTGGAGTTATATTAACTCAAGAGAAAGAGGGCGATCATTGGTGGATATAACCAACCAAAAGCGACGCAGTGCACAGGGGAAGAATGGGTAAGCGTCCCAGGTTGGAAGGAACTTGGGCGACCTAAGGGTGTGCGAGGGGGATAACCTAATCATAGTCAAAATGGAATGGTTAACATAGTGTGAGACCTCCTCAAAGAGGTCTGTGCATAGGATCATCTGTGATAACATAAAATAAAATGGGAAAAATGGAAAGTTTATTAGGAAAAGCAACTAACAAAGAGTGTTAATCCCAAAAATCAAATTTAAACAACGTTGGGGTATTTCTGGGTCTGCTGAATTGGTCCTAAGCACCAATTCACTAATAGGCAAATGCTCCCATCTGAATTAGTAGGTTACACCAAGACAGACTTCATTATAGTAATTGATTGAAGTTGTACTATACCCAAGCGCATAATTTCATAAATGGAACAGGTTTCAAACCTGGTTCCTCAATTAAAAATTGAACCATCGTCATTAATTGAATATCTTGTCCGTTTCAACGCCTAGGCTGACCCAAGGGGCTGTGCATTATGCACCACACTAGTACCAACCTGGGCATATTTGGCTTATACCCAGCGTTGGTCTAATGTGTGATTGAGGTCAGGGTGGGCTTAAAGCTTCACCTTTTGTGCCTCCTGTCGCCCAGCCTTATCCTTGGGGTTGGTATTCACTATCATGACATTTAACCATGCTATTACCCTCTCCTCCTGATGGGGCTCAGCCCCTCCAGGGGCTTGCTCTTGGGAAAAGTTCTTGTGTTCTGGGTAAACTTCATTGCAGCAATGGTCAGTTTGGGTAGAGATCCAGCGTTCTGGGGGAAAACGCTTATGGAAAGCTTCAATCAGATCTTGGGCATGCACATAGTCACGTGCTAGGACCCAACTGTTCTCTGAAGCGTCAAAACCCTTCCAAGATACCAGGTACTCAAGTCTTCTTTTAACACGGAGGGAGGCTACTATTTCCTCCAATTCTACTTTGGCGCCCCATCCACGAGATATGCCTCAGGAGTCTCTGGTGGGTGGCCCTCAAACAACATCAATTTGCTCTCATGAAAGACAGAAAAGATCTGAAACGAAGAAGGAAGATCTAACTGGTATATGTCATGACCCACCTTCCTAAAAACGCGGTAAAAGCCAACCTCTTGGTCCCAGCTTCTTGCATGGCTGCTTGAAAGGAATGTTATGCCCATCAAGCATCACGAGATCACCTTCCTTGTACACTGGACTCACTTGCGCTTACCATCAGCGTTCTCCTTATAAATTTGCATTGCCGCCTCCAAATTTGTGGAAACCCCTTGGTGGATCTGCTTGATAGTCTTGGAAAAGTCCACCACCGCTTTAACCTTAGATCAACAGCTGGGCTCCATATTAAAGGCGGGGTTAAAGCCATAGTTGGCGAAAAAAGGGGAACAACTGATTGAAGAATGCAAATTGTTTTTGTAACTGAATTGGGCCATAGGAAGGTGTGAAACCCAATCTGAATGATCTGCAGCGGTGTAACACCATAGGAAATGTTCCAAGCAATGGTTCACTCGTTCAGTCTGCCCATCTGATTGAGGGTGATAGGCAGTTGAACGGCAGGGGCGAATCTGAAGAGTCTTACAATACTATTCTTAAAAGACGGAGGTAAACTGGGGTCCCTGGTCACTGATAGTCTCTTGGGGAACCCCATAAGTGCAAACGCATGAGTGACAAAGAGCTAGCCATCTCAGCCGCGGTTATTGGAGTTCTGCATGGAATTAATTGGGCGAACTTTGTAAATCGGTCCACCACTACATGATGGCATCATAACCATCAGAGACAGATAATTCCACAATGAAATCCACCAATAGGGAAGTCCAGGGCCCTTCAGCCTTCTGTACTGATACCAACCACCCCGCTAAAGACTGACAATTTGGTTTCATCTGATTGCAGATCAAGCACTCTTTACAATACCGTCCCATCTGAGCAGACAAGCCCTTCCAATTGTAGGTGCGTTGTATTAGCACTAAGTTCTTTTCTTTTTCAGGATGACCAACGTTGAGCCCATCATGATGGTCCCAGATGATTTCCAGGAGCAGTGGTCCAGCAGAAACCCATAGGCACCCCTGAAACCACACCAACTTATAGTTCACATGATAACCCCTTGGATATATGCTCTTGCTTCAAAGCAC
Organism: Massospora cicadina; assembly: GCA_022478985.1. NCBI lineage: Eukaryota > Fungi > Entomophthoromycota > Entomophthoromycetes > Entomophthorales > Entomophthoraceae > Massospora > Massospora cicadina. The sequence continues at coordinate 144,175 of JAKSZP010014542.1, forward strand.
TCTTGGCAAGTACCATAGTATATTCGGCTAAAAGCGGCTGAGAAAGGACTACCTTTCTGAACATAAGGTATTCCTCCGCATTTTCCAGAGGTGCAAGCGCTGGCGTGTTGGCCATGGGAGCGGGAAATTGAGATAAAATCTTACCCGGTGGAATCATCAACTGGGTGTTATGAACCTCTACCTTTTTTGGATCAGGAGCTAAAGCAGGGATGCAGCTTAAAGCATCCTCCAAACCATTATCCTTGCCCTTAATGAACTCGTAAGTCTTGGCAAATTGGGTAAGGGTCTCATGCCAACGGGTCTGCCTTGGGGTTATGACATGATGTGCGCGGTAGTACAGCAAGGAACGGTGATCTTTATGTACTTAGAAAGGTTGGGAGGAGCCATGCAAGTGGTGACACCAATAAGTCAGCGCCTCCACAACTGCCAGTAACTCTTTGTCATAAACGGCGTAATTTAACTCAGGCAAGTACATTTTATTAGAAAAATATCCCACCGTAGCTCTATCCCATATTTACCTACTTATAAAAGGGCAGCCGCTATGGCAAAGTTGGAGGCATCAGTAAACACATTAGACTTTTTTGAAGGGTCAACATGGCGAAGGACAGACATGGACAACAGGGTGCACCTCACTAAATGGAAAACATCCTCAAAAACGGAGGACCACTGAAGCAGCTTTGCACCGCTAGCCTTGTATAGAGGAGCTGCCACCTCAGACAGATTGGGAGTGAAATTCTTGAGGATCTTCCACGTCCCCAAAAAGCTCCTCAATTCCTTGACTGACGTGGGGGTGGGCTACTCACGAATAGCCTTCTCCTTGTCTGGAGTTATCATGTCCTTGATCAAGCACGACGATGCCCAGAAAAGTGACCTGAGACTTGAAAAATTCACACTTACTAATCTTCAGCGTAGGGCTGGATGCCTTTAACCTCTCACACCACTTGCATAAGGTGTACTTCATGGGACTCATGATTAGGGAAAAACACCAGGATATCATCCATGTAGTCAACCGCGCATACCCCTAACAAGTCCCCCAACGCTGCATCAAAGCGGCGTTAAAAGATAGCAGGTGCATCCTTAATCTCAAAGGGCATGACCTGAAACTGGAAAATCCCTTTTCTGGTATGGAAGGCGGTTAATCACACTTGTCCCTTTTTAATCCGAATCTGATTCAACACATTGAGGAAATTCAGCTTGGAAAAGACTTTAGCCTTCTCCATGTAGCGTGCAATCTGATAATCCAAAGCGATGGTTGTAGATCAGATACAGTGACGTTGTTGTGGTTCTCATAGTCTATGCATGGGCGTAGAGTACCATCATCCTTCCCAACAAAAAGAAGTGGGGAGCATACAGGAGGAGGTACGCTGAAAAATCGCGCCTTTAGCCAACTGCTCCTTCACCCACACATCTAACGCCTCTTCCTCCAGGACATTCAATGGGTAAATGGGAGTAGATATACGCATCAGGTCCACAGTGAGCTTGAACTCATAATTAAAATCATAGTGATCAGGTAGTGCGTTTGCTGATGCTGCATCAAAGGAAGATTCCAAACCCTCCAAACAAGAAGGTAGAGGAACCTCCTCAGTGTGCTTCAGAATAGGGGCATGGCTAAGGGTGTGAAGGTGGAGCCAGTGGGGCAATTCGCTCTGAACGTTAGCCTCAGACAAAGGAAGAACTGATGTGCGACCATTCTTTAATGTAAGGAATAGGGTATTCTCTTTCAAGTTGGTTTTGACGTCAAAGTTCCGCCACTACACCCCCAAAATGATTGGGAACATGAGGTTTTTGATAGCTTGTAAGTGATCGGACAAGTGGTACTTGCCAACATGATAGTCCACTGTCCCCATAATCTTCTGGGTGGGAATACCTGAGATGCCCCTCCTGTAACCATACCACCTGGCAAGTAACTCAGCTCAAGGTAGTCATCTAGGCTTTGGTCCATAAAAGATTTCAGAGGCGCAATTATCCACCAGAATAGTGGTGCTGAATCTCCCTAAAGAGGAGGAAATGGTAGCAGTCAGTAGAAAATACTGTATGGTTTTTATTTTAAGCAGAAAACGCCAGTAAATCACCACCAAACTCTTCATCTGACATTAACATGTCACAATAATATGTGTTTGTATCAAAGAATGGAGAGGTATATTTGGCCACTCTTACTACTGAGGCCACATATACCATCATATCTTCAGCAGGGGCATAAACATTGTTGTATGGTAAGCACAGCTTCTTTTCAACTTTCTGAGTGCTACGAATCATGGAAGAGGTCAAACTGGGATTTTATGGGGTGATTCCATACACAGGAATATGTTATATATATGAGCCATGAGAGAGCAAATATGGTTCTGAGGTATATATCAGGATACCATTATAAAACACGTTTTTAGATCTGAACGACCCTACTTCTGTGACGGACGGAGTCTCTGAACACTGTCACAAAGCAGTTAGGCAAGAGTGTCCAGGTAAGTGCCCACAGGCATGATAATCCTGCTGTGGAAATGTCCCTAATCCGACTATGTGGGAAGCACTTTATTTTGAAAGTTTGCGCCACAGTTAGGACTATGCTGACGCTCAGCAAGAGGGTTTGACCCCCAGAAAGAGCATATAAAGACTAGATGGCCTTGTCAAAGTCCGAGCTGTGGTCCATGTGCAGTTTCCCTTAAGGCCTAAATAAACTGATTTTACAATTTAAAAAATTTACTTCTAAATTTATTAAGTTTATTGTAAAATTGTATAAGAAGAAACTGTGGGAAGCAGTTTTATCAGCTCAATTTATACTGAGCTTAGGGAGAAGAGCGGGTATTGTTCTCTGCAGAGTCTGCAGGCATTTTTTCAACAACAGGTATAACCTGAGGATCTAAACCCTCATTTTCTTGTCGAGACCAACTCCCAAACTAGGACCAGGTACCCTTGCAGTTGTGGAAACTTTTCCACATTAATTATTTGGCTTCAAATAGTTCTTGAAACCCAGGTCATTCTCTTCGCCCATATTCCTCAATATTGCCAACAGGGGTTTGGCAGCATCCAATTGGCCAGAGCGCCATTTATGAGGGGGAATATTGTAGCCCTTTTTGGTAATATTTCGTTTGGCTGCACCTGGTTGGCCGGAAATTTGTGTCCAAGGGTCTGCCCCCTCATCGCCGAATTTAGTATATTTTTTTGGCGGCATCTGGTTGGTCAGAGCGCCATCTATAAAAATTTTCATCCTTGTCAATATGTTTAAAGACCTCATATTTGGCCACAACTAGATGGCCAGAAATTCATGTCTGAGGGTCTGCTCCCTTGTCACCGCATTTGATAATATTCAATTTAGCATCTGGTTGGCCAGAGCACCTTCTTCAAGGCTTTCTTTTATTGTCAGCCTCGCAATTTTTATTTTAGCTTCGATTTTGAGGCATCTGATTTGTCAGATTGCCATTTATGAAAATCGTAGCTATTGTGCCCCACTCCCTTGGCCTCAATCATCGCCCTAGGGAAGCTTGGGCAATGTGATGGTCAGGCAACGCCTTGACCGTTACAATTCCCATAATAGTAATAGAATGCCTTACGTTATCTAAGGCCAACACCCCAAGCCCATCTGCGCTAATTCCTTTGGCACCATCTGATTGTGCTGTTGAAGTAAAGCCCATTTAATTAAATTGAATTTGTAATTTTATCAGAAATTAAGGGAATCACAACTTTCAGACCCAGAATCATCTGTATCCACCAGGTACAAGCATGAAAGATGGGTACTTTCCAGTTGGAGGCAGCCAAAATGACACCAAGATGCTCCAGCCTTCGGTAAAATAAGGAAACTGTGGTGTGGATGACCATAGCTGAAGCCTACAGCCAGCGCCCACCATTATGCTTTGGGGAAGTCACACACAGATAAAGTTTGTGCACATAAAAATAAGGGGTTGGTTGACTAATGTAAGGAGAGTGTCTATAACTCTCCTGTTCCCAGTGTGGTAGTGCACAGCGCACAAGGCCAACGCCAGGGAACTAGACGTTAGTATGAAAGGTATTAGATTCCAGCAGAAGGTGCTAGAGTAATAATAATTTCAAGAGAAAGATGGCGATCATTGGCAGAAATAACCAACCAAAAGTGACGCAGTTTACAAGGAAGAATGGGTAAGCACCTCAGGTTGGAGGAAGCCTGGGCGACCCAACGGTGCGCAAGGGGATAACCTAATCATATTCAAAATGGAATGGTTAACATAGTGTGAGACCTCAAAGAGGTCCACACACAGGTTTGTCCGCGATAACATAAAATAAAATAGGAAAAATGGAAAGTTTAATGGGAAAAGTTAACCAACAAGGAATGTTGGTCTTGAAAATTAAATTTAAACAACGTTGGGGTAATTTGGGGTCTGTTGTAGTGGTCCCAAGCACCAACACACCAATAGGTAAATGCTCCCCTCTTAATTAGTAGGTTACACCAAAACAGACCTCATTATAGTATTTGGTTAGAGTTGTGCTATACCCAAGCGCATAATTTCATAAATGGAACAAGTTTTTAAACCTGGTTCCTCAATCAACCAGATTGAAACATCGTCATTAATTGAATATCCCTTCCATTTTAACGCCTGGGCCGACCCAAGGGCTGGGCGTCGTGTAACTCAATAGTACCAACCTGGGCATATTTGGCTTATACATAGCGTTGGTCTAATGTGTGCTTGAGTTCAAGGAGGGCCTGAAGCTTCACCTTCTGGGCCTCCTGTCGCCCAGCCTTATCCTTGGGGTTGGTGCCCACTATCATGTCATTTAACTATGACAGCACCAACCAAAGTGTTGTGCACCAAATTCCTAATAAATCCCCCTTGACTTTTTAACTTTTAAAACATATCAGATCTGATTGGAATAAAAAATTACTAATAAAGGTTTATAATTTAGACTGTTTGCTCTTTTGATTAGAATTTTAAGGCCAAGAAGATCCTTTGTCTATAACTTTGTTGATCTCTGCGGATTCTTCATGACAAGAAGGAAGAAGAACCTCTGAACCTTATCCTAGGTTAAATTCGATTATTCAAGGTAAGCTGGCCAGGGGACAGACATTACTAAAATTAAAAAAAACTAGAAACTAATGTAACTAAACGATGAAAACAAAAACCTTACAATGCGCGGATTAAATGATACACACCAAAAAAACAATCAACCCAGGTGGTGCAGCGGAAAACCGATTATCCAACCATGGTGGAAAGGGAAGGGATTGGGGGGCTCATCTTTAGAAGCATCTTCCTCATCCCAGAGTAGGGAACATGTCAAGGCGGAGAGCAAGGGTGTCGGGGCATTGGCAGAATGTGGTTCAATATCACTAATGATTGGAATTTCATGGAAATTACCAGCTAAGAAAATGGCGCTGATATATTTTGCTAAGGCTTTTTTTGGCTTTAAAGCGGGAATCTGGGAGTTTAATGAACAGGGCAATATCGGTTTGGGTAATCTTAGCTTTAGGATTCATGCTACATTTACCACATTCTAAATAGCGTCATTGACATTTTTGTGTAGTTGCTTCACTTTAATCTTACTTTGTGGGGTGAGGGTTGAGGTGATAACAGAAGGGGGAATTCTTCCTGTGAGCATCGCCACTAATTTTGGTGACAGCTTTGCGGAGGGAATGATAATCTGGCGTGGCAGCTGCTTTGACAGCAAGCTGGTGGTCACTGCAAAATGGTATGGCATTTGGCTGTGGGATATATAAATGAGGGGGATATTTGGCGCCCCATCCTGCATTAATGAACCGCTCAATTTGCAGAGATGGTTCTTCAATGAAATTACCTGATTTGTCAATCTCAGCCAATAACTCCCATGGGTTCTGGTTGAATTGAATTGGGGAATCAGCGTATGGTTGAGGTTTGGTTGATTCATTGGTGGAAGCATGAAATCAAACTGGGGTCCAAGCTAGTGCTTGATTGGAGAAATTGTGTTGGCACTGGGGCGAGGAGGAGGCTGATTGGTGGCTGCAGGTGAAGCTGCAGTATCAGGATTTGGGGGTGGGGGAGGTAGGATTGTACCTCATACTGGAACTGGCGTGGGTGGGTAGTAGATTGGAGGCTGGCGGACAAAAAATTAAAGTTAATGGAAGTAGCTAAGGAGGGGCACTTGCATTTCGAGTGGTCCAACTCAAAGCAGGATGGACAAATCGTCCGCCCACCCTCAACGCAGGCCCAGAATGGATGGTCAGGGGCATAACGAATGACATCATGAGGAGGAATCGACATGGCGATTTTACTGAACCCAGGTCTGATTGTGGCATATGCCTGAGGCCCAGCGAGGCATGTGGCCCTATTTGGGACCACAAATTGTAAGATGGAGATTGGAGCTATAGTCTATTAAATCATCCATCAGCTCCTGGTGGAGCACCTCAGGGGGAGGTAGGTGGGCAGACCAGTGAACTGAACCGCCAAAGTGGTATCCACTGGGAGCTGGGTCCAAATTGTGGGGTGAGGGGTACCCTGAAAAACCAGGGGCACAGTTGTGAAATGGCGGTGTCAGATTCACAGGTGAAGCCAAGATCAAAACACCCCTTATAGGGGCGGAAATCAATGAAACTGGAGGGAGTCATCACCGCCTGAGCCATTTTGATAATGGCTTAGTCATAGCAAACAAAATTTTCCCATAGTCGACCCTAAGGCTGAAAGGCATGTTGCTCTAAGGGAGCACCAGGGGGCAATGAAAAACCACTTGGGTATGAGAGAGGTGGGAGTTTAGATCCTTGGGAGGAACAAATTGTCCCAGGGGTTTGGTATGACTGGGCAATCCAGGCTGATCACGTCTTTCTGTTGGACGGAAAATGGTGGTGGGAGTTTTGCCGCGGCCCCACATTGGAGCAGCTGCGGAGAATCTGAGGACATTATAGCAAAACTACAGTGGGGATCAAAATTAACTTTCTTTGTTTTCCATAAATTGTGATTGGAAAGTTACTCCAAGCTTAAAGAGAGATCTGCCTAGGTAAATTCTACCAAATGAATTAGGGTGTAAGTCCTTAAAATTTTAGAATAGCTTAATACTAGGACAAGCTCCAGGTGGCATTAGACCTAGTTATTCCTTGGCTATCAGCTTAAATAGATTAGTATTCTACATAATACTATTGCCCATTATAATCTATTATTATTAACAAGTCGAACAACGCACATACAAGGAACCTATGCAGTTGAACAAGGGAAACAAAGAGAGTACATTCAGAAAGAGGAAACAAATCCAAATTATATTAATTGGTGCTCATTTGAGCCACAAGCTTAAAGTGGTAAAAATTGTGCTCATTACAGGAGGTAGTTGAGTTTAGCAAATTTTGATAAGAATATCAAATCAAATTTGACTATAAGAGCGAATTATGCAAGCTTTGGATGAAGCTTAAACTGTCAACAACAATACACTTTATTTGGCGTCACAAGCCAAACCCATTGCACTAGATGAATGGGTGACAAAGGCTAATGAAGAGGTCTAATTGGGATAGATTAACAATGACTTATGTGGTAAAGGCAACTCCTTGAAGTGCAAGGAGGGGGAATTGATCAAAGAAGTATTGTTTCAGAAGATCAAGTATGCATACGCCAGCTTACTGAAGAAAAGTTCAACAATTGAAGCATATAGAAGAACTGGAGGACCATAAAATTCAATTGTTCTTAAATTAAGGCGAAGAAGCCAACAAGGAAACTCTTAAAACTTCAGTTAAGAAAGATAACCCACCCATATTTATTCTTGGTTGTTTGGAGTAATTTTAGAGATGACCCCCAAAGTTATTCCCATGGTCAATAGAGTTGTTAGACAAATTACCTTTTAGTGGAGTCACAGATGAACATTTAAGCACACCCTAATTAGCCACATTCCATTAGGATAACGTCCCATGTTTTTTGACTATTTGAGATGTCACTGTTTGGTTTCAGTGACCAACAAAAAGCAGTGACCGTCATGAACTTCATGAAAACCAATTGTCAGATTCTGGTGTTACCCCATCTAAACGGGGATATCTGGTCTTATTAGTAGGCTAAGGAAGCCATCGTGCTAAAATTCATGAACTATACTCAATGTATAACCGCAAGCAGGAAATTATGTGCATTCAATTCTGAAAAGATGAGACCCTAGTAGCTTTTACAGACTGATTCTTCCAGGAATCACAGATCCTGACTGGTGCGAAAGTGCTAACGGATTTTGACACCTGATTGTGATGCAAGTGGTGTTACTACCCTATTATTAGATTAAATAACAATGGTCTCTGTACCAGTAGAGCAAATGTCCACATTTAAAATGGTGCGTCATTTGAAGATGTTGGGAGCCACCTTTGAAGCCCCAAACAGCATTTAAAGCGATCCAGACAAAAGCTCAAAATACTGTAAGTTTGCTGAGATAAATGAAGAGCAATCAAATCATATCTGCGTTGGTGAATAATACCAATATATGAAACAATCTGATAAGACACAGATCCGTTGCTATCAGTGTGGTAACTCTGGACACGTAGCTGCCCAATCTTGGAGTAAGAAATCCAAGGAGCAAGTTACCTTAGTCCAAGTGAAGGATAAGGAAAGCAGTCAGGAGTCAGGATTAGGTCCCACAGTCCAGGGATGGAACATCTGTCACTATGGTTAAGCCTGTTCTCCTGATATTATGAATGATGATATATAAATTTTAAAATATTTGTAGGCAATGAAACAACTGATCCATTATATCAGGTTGTTAATATGGACGTGATTGCTATCACTCAATCTAAAATGAAAAGTATTGACCCTGAAATTGTTAAGGGAGTTGCTCAACTGTATGCTCATCAGCTAATAAACAAGATTAACCCACTGAGGATGCGAGGAGCTACTCAAGATGAGATTAGATGAGGCAAATGTATCCATTCTAATTAGTGCAATCAAGAAACTTTCCCTGATCTCTCAGAATAACTAATAAATTCTCTTGATTTAGCAAATAATGACGCCATTCTCTCGGTAATTACCCATTACAATATTGTGAGAGTACCTATGTGGATATCCGAGTAACCTGAGTGAGAGTGATGGCAATCATTGACAGTGGGCACCCATAAACACCGTTTGACCAAATTGGTGAAACTATTGAAGAAATCTCAAGACTTAGAACACCAGTAGAAATACAGAAATTCAGACCAGAATTGACAATATCCTATGAAGCCTACAGTGTGCTGCCACTCTGGTTTGGTTCACTTGTGGTATCAGTTCCCACCATTATGTTGGCAAACCAGAAACTATAATAACCTAATTAGATTGGAGCTCCTGAGATAATAAAAAGTGGAATGTAATTTTGATAGAATACCCTAACCATTTTGGGGAATACCATGCCCTTAGTATATCAGTGAGAGAGAGAACTACTGCTGACTAAAAAAACATTTTTACAAAATTGATTTACAATGATGGCATCATTCACATCTAGTACAAGTTGGTTGAGAAAAACGGAGAGAAATGCCTAAGGAGATTTTGAAAAATGTGAGAGCTTCAAGAGAGAAAATGGCGAACATTCTACTGACTGGACGCAAGTAAACGTTACCACAGGATTAATGCTTGAGATCATGGAGAAACTATATGGAGAAGTCATTGGCCATAGATAAAATTAAGAATTGAACCATGGGTAGCGCTGGGGATAATTATTCTAGGATACGAAGAAATAAAAGTGCTAATAGCTAATTTTGGAAAGAAACTGATGAAGGTAGTGAAAAATTAAGCCTTTATGTTTCTACATTTAATCCTGATGGCAAAGATTAGCAAATTCATGATATTGGAACACTAATCAAAGTGGGATTGCCGGAAAAAACTGCTAAGATGTCAATGTTTTATTAGATTGAGAGAAGATTGCTAATTTATCTGAACAGCAGAGAGAAGATGTGCTAAGGCTATTTGAGTAGTTTAAGGATATATTCGCCCAAGATAACCACAACTTGGGATGCGCAAAGAATGAGAAACACAAAGTTGACACGGGGGAAATATTCGCTGATATGGATGAGACCTGTTTGAAGGGCTAGAGCTTCTGAAGCTGTGGGAAGCAAATAAATCAGCAAGCTTGTTTAGCATGGGATATTTGTTCCATGATCAAGTCCATGGGCGAGTCTAATACTTATATTAAAAATCAAGATGGATCAAATCAGTTAGTGATTTTTACTGACAATTGAACAAAATCACTAAGAAAGATTTGTATCAACTAATGATGATATACTTGTGCTCAATAGTTTAGGGAATGCAAAATATTTTTATTGATGGACTTGATTTTGGGTATTGGCAAAATATATTTTCTAAAGGAGGACAAAGAGGTTGGGACCATCTAGTACTAAAAAAAAGGAGGACAAAGAAAAATATGCATTTATTATTGAACAGGGACTTTACCAGACAACCTGAATGCCCCAAGGATTGTTTAACGCACTAAACATCTACCAGAGAGCAAAAGACTCTATTTTTAGTAATTTAAAGTCATCTTGTGTCTTAGTATATATGTATGGTATAAATACATTCAACAGGACCTTCACAGGTTTTTTGAGCACTTAGAAGTGTCTAAGTGCCTGGTGATGGCTAACTTGAAAATCAAGACAAAGAATGCCATTTCTTCAAGAAGGAGCTTGAGTACTTGTGGTTAGTTATCAACTCCAGAGGGCTGCAACCAGCAGCAGAAGATTGTGGCAATTGAACGGATGTTGATTTAAAAGAGTGTTTGGTTTATCTAAGTATTTCTTGTTATGGTCAGTTACTATTGCCAATCTATATAGGATTTTGCTAAAATTGTGGAGCCTTATTTCACTTTTTAAGGAACCAAAAAAAGATTTGCGTGTAATAAAGAAGTATAAAGTTTTTTGATGAATTACATACTTGGCTAATGACCAGTCCTATCTTTTAGACCAAAATTTGATTAGGAATTCATCATCCAAGCTGATACATCATTAATAGCAATTGGAGCCATTTTGATCCAGGTGGATGAAGACGGGGAAGTTCATCTGGTGGCCTATTTGAGTCAAACACTAATTCCAGCAGAGAGGAATTATACTGTGATAAGCACAGATGCCTTACGGTGCTCTATGCATGCATGAAAATTCCAAGTGTTCATCCATGTAATGCGCTTCAAAGTAGTGATGGGCCATTCATCCTTATGCTGGCTCCATGGTTTGAAGGAACAAGAAAGGGCAAGTGGCCTGATGGACTTTAAAATTATAAGACTACATATTTGGGATACTATACTGGGCTGTAGCAGCACATCAAAATGATGAAGTACAATCAAGATTTCCTGTAGTCCATATTGTCTATCATCTAGTGGACAAAATATTCAAAAAGAATGATTAAAGGCAATCTCAGGGATGAACTCCAAGAATTTAAGGTGCGCAAAAGAAAGCAATGAATAGCATGGAGATGTAAAATGTGTAATTATTCAAAAATAATAGTCGAAAATGATTATCTTTTAAAAGCCGTCATAGTGAGATGAAATAATCTGAGCCACACATAAAGAAGTCAGCATGGTGGCCTGAGGAAGACCATGGACCATATTCACTAATACTACTGGAAATCAATCATGATGTCGCTGGCTACCTGTCCAGTTGTGTGGAATGCCAACTTTACAAACTTCACTAAAATATAACAGGATACAGGTTAGTATGCCCTGATTTGTGTGACACACTATGTTAATAGATGTTGTCAGACATTTGCCCACTCCCAGCTGCAAATGAAAAATGTTTTAGGTCAAAATCAGCCAAAAAGTGGAAATCTCAGCCATTTGCAATTTTCAATACTAATACAAATATTTTAAATAATTTTAAATTTATTGCGGGGAAGGCTGACCATGGGACAGACACTTCCAAATATGACTCAGATGAGACAAAACTTGGTACCAGGGGAGGCACCCCAAAGAAGCGATGCTATCTCTTGTTGCCAGCGGGAACGCCACTTATGGGAGGGGGAGGGAACGTGTGTAAGGGGGCGTAGCCACTATTGAGCACGTGTGAAGGAAGGGTCTGATTTGATGAACCAGACTGGGAACCAGGAGGAGACCAGCTGTTGGTGACGCGGTGGGAGATATCTAAACATCCACACTTGAAAGTGATCCACCAAATGAGACCGGAATCTGAGGACAGCTTCAGGGAGGGTGGGGGTGGATCCAGCGATGGCATCCAAGACAATCGTGTGGATAGTCCACATGGCGATTGCAACCACCAGAGCACGGAGGGAGGGTGGGAGGGGGAGGCCATTGATGAAGCGAACATATCTCTTGACAGACTGAAGGGATGTGTTTGATCCTGGCCTAGCAGACGTTGGACTTCGCGCCATATTACTTTAGAGGTGGGGCACTTCTACAGGCGGTGAAACAGCGTTCCATACTGGCCACACACGACACAGGATGAGTGTAAAGCATTAGAACGCTCAGCTGTATAATACACCCGCCTCAGGCAGCGCCACACATGGGAGCGGACTTGAGGCTGCAACATAGGATGGTGTGCGTATTTCCAGATAGTCTTTTGGGTCTCAGTGGAATAAGGGATGTCCATCATGTCCAGGTAGTCCACCCTGGATAGGACTTGGGGTCGAATGGGGATCACACCATCATGGATGGGTAGCCCCTGTACCTCTTGTGTGAACTGAGGAGAGGGGCGGCCTCTTCAGGTTGTATGTCCACTAATATGAATTCTCCACTCTGCGCTTCGCATGGAGAGTAGGATTCGTTTGTAGTGGGTTTTAGTCCCGTGAGGATCTGTGGCCGATGTGTGTGATGCGAGGTATTTCATCAGGGAGTGGGGGTTTGATGGATTGTTGAGGCCTAAGGCTCAGGAGAAGTTGGAGCGGGCCGCGCGGGACCAGTGTTGGGATGGGAGTGTAGGAGCAGTGACGGCCACAATCCAGGTGCCCAGGATCTTGGCAGCATGGGCTTTGAAGTCAAGCAGGCCCATGCCACCATGATGATGAGGGCCAAACATGACCTCTAGCCGTACTGGTGGAGGGCGGCCTGACCAAAGCCAACCTTGTAACAAAGCATACAGGGATTTGAAGAAGCTTGAGGAGAAGGGGATGGCGTGGGCTCCGAACCAGACTTTGGATAGGAGCATAGAGTTGGCAAGAACAACCCTGCCAGTGATGGTAGTAGGGTGGGCTCTGAGAGAGGCGATTCGCTTCGTCACGTTGTCCAGTATATGGCACTCCATTACTGCTGACGCGTATCCACCTGCTTCCAACCACACGCCCAGATGGCGTACCGGTCCTATTGTAGGACGTGGCACAAAGGGGAGCACCAGTGGAGCGGTGTGTTTTGAGTTAGTAAGTCGTGGACGTGGGCGAGCAGATGGGCCAGGTTGGGAACTACTTGCTGGGGCCCAGCAGTTCTGAAACCGACCAAGGAGGATGATTTCGGTTTTGGAGGCATTCAGTGCCGCGTTGCTTACCTGGGAATATTCCAGGATGAGGGCTTCAAGCGCGCGTGCATCTTTGTTATTAGACACCCCCACCACTCAATCATCTGCAAATGCCATCATCTTGACTGGGGTTTGGCCTGGCACATGGACCCCAGTGAGTTGGGCATTCACATTTCGCAGTAGTGGGTCAAGGCTGAAGTTGTATAAGAGTGGGCTAAGGGGGTCCCCTTGTCGCAGGCCCCTTTGAGGATGGACTACTTCTGTTAGGAAACCTGGGCCACGCACTGCCATTGTTGCAGATTCCGTGAGCAGCATCACCCAGTTAATGAAGCGGGGAGGTAGGCGGAATTGTTGGAGGCAGGCCCTAAGGTATTCCCAGTTTACTCTATCATAGGCCTTTTGTTGGTCCAAGAATACAAGTGCCCCAGAGGCTGTGGACTGACACACATTAGCCACAGAGTGCACGTTATCCCAAATTGACCTTCTGGGGATGAAACTGAATTGTTCTGGGGTGATAGTGGCAGATGCTACAGTCCCTAAACGGAAAGCCATGATTTTGGTTAAAATTTTGGTGTCTGTGTTTGTTAGAGAAATGGGGCGCCAGTTGGCTAAGTCTAGCCTATCCCCTTTCTTGAAGAGTGTGACCATAAAGGCCTCATATCCTCCTGGTAGGAGGCGCATTTCCAACAGGCTTTGGTTGAGTGAGGCTAGCAGCAATGGGGATATATATTTAAAATACTTTTTGTAGAACTCATATGGAATGCCATCTGGGCCTGGGCATTTTTGGTTTGGCGCACCGTGAATGGTAGTCCATAATTCGTTTAGAGTAATTAAATTCATTATTTCCGGGTATCAGAAAATGGTGCAGATATGAGCTCAGTCGAGAAATTCTGCCATTTCGGCCAGCTGAATTGGTTTGGCTTGGTATAACTCGGAGTAATATCTTTGCGTTTCAATTGCCACTTCAGCCGGTGTGTCCACAATAGAATTATCTGATCTTTGTACCTGTGTGCAGGCCACGCTCTGGCGTGGTGCAAAAATTTTTTGAAGAAGTATGCGGTGCACTTGTCACCTTTAGTGATGCGTGTGGCCCTGTATTGGACACAAACCTGATGTTTGTGTTGCCTCAAAGTGCGTTGAGTTGGGCGGCTGCCTCCGCCCACATCTGGCCCCATGCAGGGCTATATCCTGAGGCTGGAATGTTGGACTCCAAGTGGGCCAATTCTGCCAGCGCGCGCGATATAACCGCCAATGTGGCTCGTGAGCGTCTGGATGAGAGCTGGCGATAGTGGCGGATGGTGTCTTCTTTGAAAGTTGCCCATGTAGAAATGGGGTCCACGCAAAACGGTGCAACAAACAATTTTGCCAAAGTTGCCTCTTCCACCCATTTGGAAAATCCTGGCGACGCGAGCTCTGGGGGCAGATTTTGCACCAATGTGGGGCCTTTGCAACTGTGACAGATAAGTGGTATGTTATCAAGACCAGTCAGTGGTCAGAGAATTCCATTTTAGTTGTTTTGAAGTGAAAGATGTGGATTTAAAATTTCGCCAGCACTAGAATAAGGTCGATGTGGGTCATGGACCTTAATTGGCCGTTGTGGACGTGGGGATGCATCATGTTTTTGAGCAGTGGGGCATGTCGCAGCAGTGCATCCATTAACCCAAGGGTGGCTTTTAGAACGCGTAGTTCTACGTGACCCTGTGGGGCGTGGGGTGAGGGTGGCCACCGGTCTGTTGGTGAGGTTAGCCAACAGTTCATGTCGCCAATTAGGAAAGAATCAGGGAGGTAGTGGGAGGGATTTGACTGACAAGAAAAATTCCCGACGCTCATGTGCACTGTTTGGGGCATAAATGTTGACGATTGTGTGTGCAACATCAGCCCATGAGAAGGTGACAATGAGCACTTGGCCATTTAGGAATGTTTTTGAAGATGTAAATTTGAAAAAATTGTTTTTCTGAATTAGTACCCCACAGTGCTTCAACCAAAAGGATAGGGATGGTAGGAGCATTGTTTTCCAAGCTTCCTCAGAACCTCGTGGACAGTGGGACTCCTGGATGGCCAGGATATCCACGGGTAAATTGTTTTGTAAAAAACTCAGTTTCCTAGCCCAGGACGGGGAGGCCTTGAGTCTGGCGATATTCAGCATCCCTAGAGTGAAGGTTTCCCCCATCGCACCTTAGGTGCGAGGGGTGGGGCCCCCGGGCCCACCAGCCTCTTCCAGGTCCCCACGGGCTTTCACAGCAGCATGGGTATTAGCAGCAATGCTATTGGGGTTTTTGTAAATCTTTGTGGAAAGAGTCGCGTTGGCTTTGGCCTTCGCTTTTTTTTCCCGACGTCGGACAAATTTTTTGCGGTGCAGATAAGTTTGGTGCACCGTCAAGTGGGGCAAAAAAAATTTTTTCAGTTGGGATAGGTCCCAAGTCAGTTTTGACTGGGGCTTGGGTGCAGCGATTGGGTGAGATCAAATCTCCCATTGGATCCTCAGATTGAGTGGCCCGTTCAGCATGGGCCTCCCAATCTGATTAGGTGATGGATTCCCGAGTTGCTTCCACTGCAAAGGTCTCCATGTCCTCCTGGCGTTGTAAGTGCGGGATGGTGGTGGTGGCCTTGGCCGCTTCCTTGGCCGCGGTTCTATGGGCCTGCTTGGCCTTCTTCAGCTCCTGCGGGGAGATGGGCTTTACCAATAGTAGCAGCCTTGTGCTCCCCACAGGAAAGCCTCCTTGGTGCTTATGGTTGGTTCATAGTGTACCTCTCCGCTGGCCATGGCCGCTGAGGGGTGCTCTTAGAATGTGACGCCCTCTTTGTTGGGGCATGCATGCGCCTTATGGCTGAATGCGTCACAGTGGGTGCAAATGGGGGGCGCGCTGTCCATGGTTACCCGGAATGGGTGGGTGGTGTGCCCTGCAATGTCAATAAAGGTGGAGTGCGGGATCTGGGTTAGGTCCTTCGCAATCTCCTCAGTTGGGGTCAGAACTGCAATGGCTTTGCCGGTGCATAGGTGTGGCATCAGCGTAAAACGTTGCATTTCAAAAGATTGTATTTTGCTGTATATGGCGAGACCATCTTTCAGGTGTTGCTCCAAAATGTCACGTTTTACCGTAGTAGGCAAAAAGTCAAACGTGAGGAAAATTTGGTTTGATTTTGTCCATCTGGTGCGTTTATTTTTAATGACCCATTGCCCTTTGGGGAGGTCAACCACTATGTGCACCGCTGCAGCCTCATCTGCTGCTATTTTGCTCTTGAAACCTAGGTCCAGCCAACCACGCGACATGGAGTGAGGTGCAATGTACACCGCGGTCAGGAAAATTTTGTGTACATCTTCACAAAATTTTTCCCATAGGGCCATTTTTTGGATGTCCAGATACACACGGACTCCAAATTCCACCGACGAAAGTGGCTGGGAATGTGGCGTGTTGATGTACTGGTTGCATTGTGCTTGCCACGCGAGTATCTCCGGGGAAATTGTGACCGCTGGTTTTTTTAGATGTTTTTCTATTCCACCAGATTCTCCAGGGCATTTCGAACGTTAGAGGCTGCGGGCCTTTCGCCTGCTCCTCTTGCCTTGCTTGCCCAACTGCTCCCAGACATGGGCGCAGACTAATCCCCTCTATGAGATTACCAAACTAGATTTAGTCTTGAATTGAATGGGTTGCAAAAGTGTTTGCAACGAGAAAGAAAAGTTATAGATACTTTAAATGATACTAACAATGATATTGGCCAAAAGACCCTGACTGATTCTTGGTGGAATACCTGAATTGGGTTAACACTTTTACAAATAGTAAGTGGGAAAATGATTTAAAATCCTGTAGTCAACTCCTCCACCCATGCGGCATATTCTGGGGAATTCACCAAATGGCTCAACCCCTGCCACCTCTAGATCTGTTACAACACCTAAGCGTGGACCTCCCCTTTTATAGGCATGGCGGAGTTTCTCAAAGGTGAAATTTTTTATCAAGTGGTGATTATTTGAAGTACATCAAAACCATTATCATATGGGTACATTTTGCCCTAAAACCCCTTCCCTCTGTTGATTCTTCAAATTAACTCAAATTTTACCAAGATCTGTATGATATTACACCATAATTCCTAATTTGGAATGCATCTAAGTTATTACAGGTGCTACACTGAAAACCTTCAACCCTTGATACTTACAATAGTTAAAACTGTGTGTTAGTATCAAAGTAGACTCTTTTTTCTCCAAAATCCATGCCTAAAAAGATTTAAGAATGACTAAACTTTACTTTTGGTAAAAAGGGTAACCTTTTTTAGTCTAAAGTAATTTTTGTGGATTTCCAGCTGCGTTTAGCACCTGCAAGCCAAAAATTCGCTGGATCCCACAGATGTGATGGGACCCTTGAGTACCAGCACAGGAGGTGTGAAATATATCATAGTTTTGATAGACCTGCTAATTAGATAGGTCAAAACCAAAGCTTTGAGAAAAGTGGAAGCTTTGAGCACAACGAATTTCATTTTGGGTCAAGCAATTTACAAGCATGGATACCCTCAAGTGATCTTGAGTGACAATGAAACCAACTTTACCTCCTATACAATCCTAAGGCTTAATGAATTGATGGGTATCAGAGGAGTACTATCAGTTCCATATAGGAAAGAAATGAACGGAATGGTGTAAAATGTTGATTGATTCTTGCTGCTGAGCCAAGGAAATTGTTGCAGGAAATTTTCCACTTGGAACTTAACTAAGTTAGTTACCTTTACCTACAATATAAGCTATCATACAGCAACAGGAAAAAGCCTTTCAAATTACTTTTCAGACGAAGGGCAGCCTTACCATCAAATTTATATTCTTCCATAAAGCCAGAAGTTGGGATGAGTAAAATCAATACCTGAACTGACTGGCCAGTACTATGATCAAACTGCAAATGCAAGCATTAGATAACGCTTTAAATAAAAAGGATCAAAGCAAAGTTGACAGACGACAAGAGCTGACCAGAGATATAGTAGAACCATGTGGGGGATAGTGTAGCTTATGTGACACTCATGGTTTTGGACGAATTAATAAGCTGGATGCAATGTAATTGTGCACTTGTAAAGTGATTATCAAGTCAGCAACTGATGCCTAAACAATTTTGAACATTCTGGGTAATTGTGTAGTGAACTGGGTCCATAAAAATATTTCAAGTATTGGATCTAGAGGAGAAAAAGTGCAATGTTCCAAAAGTCCAATAGACTATGTGAAATTCTAAGGATTACTTTCTTGATAGTTATTGTCTTGCATGCTTAATCAGGGAAAATTTCCGCAGATTGATCCTCAAAATTGCCAGTGGCTTAGAGTATTCTCACCGTTGGAATCTCACTAGGCATATTTGAATAGCTCCAATTTTTCTGGTCAAATTCAGGCTTAATTTACCCAATGTAATCAGGAACTTCTTCTGAGGCAGGTAGATATACAAGCTGTGGATTAGCGTTTCCAGATTGTATACACTTCTCCAAAGTTAGGATTCAGATAAACTCCAGAAAAGAGATAAAAAAATATATCTTCTATTAGATGGTATTTATTAGATAATCAATCATTAGGCCAGTTGCCGGTATTTATACCTTTAGGGCATCTCCTGGCCATATTCAAGCACAGAAACTCAACAGATATTTTACCAACTCAGTTAAGCCCTTGAGCTGAATGATTGAAACTATTCTTAGGTTTATTGGTGGAAAAATACTCTCAAAATTGGGAAAATTTCAGAGGACAAAAAATTGCAATAAAAGCATGCAAAATTGTCCTAGGATCTTCTTGATTTGAGTTTCATCATACTGCTGATGAAATACACCTGTGAAATTCTTGCATCGATTCAAGTAGATGATGTACCCCTAAATGAGACATCAGCAGGATTTCCCTTAATAGCACTAGGTACACCCTTTTGGGCGGTCTATGTGCAAGTTCTATCATGCCAATTACACGGATTGGCATACAAATTTCGCCCTAAGGTGGGAAATTGATTATGTTTTCATTCGTCTGATTGTCCATGGGACTTTAACCATTAAATTTGGGTCAGTCCCAATTAATTTTGTATACTAGATGTTAAAATTGTACCAGATAATTAGGACCAATTGCCAAGATTTTATGCAGTGATAATCAGCCATATTGTGTGAGCATATTTGGCCCAAGCTTTTTGATAAAGTACTTGGTCAAATAGAAGTTGAGATATTCAGCCAAGCCGTGTAGTTGCAATAGGCTTTGAGGTGAGAATTAGGGTATTAACTCGAGTATTGGGAGGATTTTAACCTGATCTGATGGTTTTTAAAGGGTTTATTTTTGAGTCAACCACCCGATCTGACAGACCTAGAAAAAAAGGTCTAGTCTAGTGTTGTTCAAGTCCCAGGTGGGACTGCTGAACCATGATAGTTATTCATGTCCCAGGTGGGGCTGCTGAGACATGATTGTTGGTTAATGCTTAAAAATATACCTCTGAACCATAATAGCTTGTTTAGTTTAAAAAACAAACTACTAAATCAAAGTAGGGGAAATAAAAAGATGGACCTCTGAACCTAATAATAGGTTGAGGCCCACTTCAAAAATAACATAAGGAAAAATACAAAAAACATTATAAGATAAATAATCAGAAATGAATGTATAAAAATATGAAAATACAACAATTATTAAATTTAATTTTGATTTTTCTTCATTAAGTAGAATCTGGTGATGTCACCTTATGTAATTGGTGGACCAACTCAGAGCGGAAATTGAGTCTGCTGCAAGTAGTCCTGAGAAGCTGAAAGAAGCAAAACACATTGGTAGAATCAGGACAGGTTGAAACTGGATTCACTAGGAGTAGTCCCTTAAGAGATGAAGCCCAGCCTGGGGGAATACATGAAATAAGGAATTGAAGAAGCCACCCAAGAAGATCCTTTAAAGGACGAGTTGTCATATAACTCCTGATCTGGGGGAAAACAGGCTTTCAGACCTTTTTATCAGTAATAACACCTAAAATAGGATGGCATAGCATGTGACCATGGGAAATGCACTCTGTGGAGGCGGCACAAGGCGGACATGGAATAAAAACGCGTAAAAAGAACGCCTAAACCAATATGCATTAAAAAATGAATGGAGATGGGCCAAGAGCACTCCAAATTTTAAACCATGCTGGTGGACTCAGTCAGAATCCGCACAGCATATACCCCCCAAAAATCTTTCAATGCTTAATCTCGTCATGTGGGGGTTGTGTTGAAATTTTTGCCCATAATTTCAGCTTCATATGATTATAATTGATCTCTAGTCCACTAGGGGATTAATCCAGTTAGTGGACATTGGAGTTATCAATTAAGTATATAGTAACTATTGTTTGGAGAAATATTCTCAAACAAATAATTATTATTCTATTGGATTATGATCCACAAGATTGATGAGTTTTTTTGGAGATCCCTGACAATAAAAAAATAATTAGGGATTAAGTTTCATTATGGATGCTTTAATTGAATTGTAGGATTTGATCAGGTTTAGTTGTCAATTGACTAAGAAGCTTATGAGTTACTGGCAAGTAATGCCGCCTGACATAGAGCAACTTTCAAGTTAACCTTTTCTGAAACTCAATATGCTGCTTATGGGTAATAATCCCATTACCTAAGCAGGTTGTTACCAAAAAAGTATAATTCAATGGGAGTTGAGCAAAGACATTGGGACACATTCTATATTTCAACTTTGAAATGGTCGTGGACAAGTGGGGGAATAAAACTAATTAATTCAATGAGGAATATCAATATCTCAAGCTTTTCTTTCTCATAACAATCACTTTAGCTACTACAATTCGATTTGAACAGCAAATTTGGATACTCACACACAGGAAAGATGGGCGACTTTAATAACAAAAATAATACAACATGGGTGAGTGTCGCAGCAAGTGGTACGCTTAACGGTGCAACTAAGGGCAAGAAACGCCCTGGAGGGGGACCAGGAACCCAAGCTGTAAAAAAATTGCAAACTCAGACACCATCTGGGTTTATGGTTTTTACTGTAAAGCACGCGCAATACATGTACATTCAATTCAACCATCCTTTGTCAAAGGTGAAACGCGGGATCAGACTCTTCCTTGGGGATGAGTCACTGACCTTGTGGGATAAAACATGTGAGGCACAGCCCTCACTTTTCCCTCACGCAGTGTATGTAGCCACCAACAACATGGGCCATGGCTGGATTGATATTGGTTTTGAAACAGCTGATGAAGCTGATGCCGCAGCAAAAATCTGCGTGGAAATTGTCCTTCCTGAGGGAAAAGAATTTTGCACACCACACGCACCAGATGGAACAAAGTGAAAACTTTGTTCATCTCCTTTGACTCGCTCCTCACCAACCTTCCTCATAAGGTAATAGAGGAGGAGTTCCACAAAGGTCTTATGGCCTATGGAGAAATCCAACAACTCAAATTACAGCGATTTTGCTTAATGCCCGACCTGTGCACGGGCAAAGCTATCGCTGTAATCAACCCCTTCCCAGAAGTGGAAGAGGATTTATTTAGAATTCCCTGCGCAGCAGAATTTCACTTTGAAGATGGGGCCAGTTGGCTGCATTCCAAGTTACACCGGAATTTGCACCACCCATTTGCAACCACTGTGGCTCACTGGGCCACAAGGAACATGCATGCCCTGTAAAAGAGGGCTTAATGGAAAATGATTTTTGTGAAGAAGCTATGGATGAAGATAATGAAAACTTCGCCAAAATGACTGATGGCCACCACCCATTCCGCTGATGTTGAAGATGGACTATACTCCATCGTGGACCCAGTTACAAGTAAATAGCGTAAAGCAGCACAAAAAGCCCACAAGAGAGCAGCGGCGGAAGCAGCGGCACCCGCGGAATCTGCCATTAACCACGGACAAATTTGGGAGGATATTTTGGATATTCACCGAACCAACCAATCAGAACAATATGCCCAGGTTGAAAATTTTCACAGTAACCAGACTGAGCCACAAAGCGTCATCAGTCATGCACATACTGAGGAATAATGCAACCGCAATTTGGGTGAAAATGTGGTGCACAATGCAACAAAGTTGAACCTCAAAAATATAAAATTAATCAACAACCCACATCAAATCAACATAAGACCTGTGCAGAAAAAGTTGACGCAAATGCAAAAAACTGCAATTCCCTTGAATCATTGGGTCAGATCAAGGGAACTAACAATGGCAGTGAATGAGTTGGAGTGCAGACGCAGAGCATGGCTAAAATGGGCCACGGTGGGATAGGACCAGAGGGTCCTCCCAACTGCTCCTGAGGTGCCGCGGGCACCTCAGTGTCAATAGGAACATTAAACATCGCGGGAGCCAGGGCTCATACATCCCAAGTCAAAAAGCTGACATTCCTGCGAAAACCTCTTGTAGACATCTTGGCCATCCAAGAAACCCACTGCCTACAAGGGGAAGAAGAATCCTGGTCAACCAGGGTCGCACCATCACAATCAGTATGGACATCTCACTGTGGGGTGATAGTCCAAAACAACAAAAAATCTAAAATTACAAATTCTTCATCATACTTGCATGGTCGAGTCCTGGTAGCAACAATCATATGCCAAGATGAAATAATTTTGTTAGCATGTATCTACGCACTGTGCACTGCAACTGAGAGAAAAAAAAATTGAAAAAATCCCTACTCTCACCCTCCCACCAGATATCATCATGTTAGGCGATTTCAACTGCTGGGATAACCCCAATACAGATCAATGGCTTAATCCCAGGGGATATTCACTTGGACACATTGAATATCGCACAATGAAGGCATCTCTTGGCTTACAGGATGCTCTTCCCCCCAATTCACCAATCCTTCCCCAAATGACAAGACCCAACATATATGAGGGACTGCTCATATCGATGAGTCATAATGACCACATCCTTATCCCACAATCCCACCACTCAAGAATCTCCAAATTTACAACAAAAAAGATCATTTTTTCTGACCACCGATTAGTTATGGTGCAGTTAGCATCAACCCAATCCCACACACAGGTGTCACCTTGGAGAAAGCTTCACCCAGAAAATATAAAATTGCTCGAGATATCTGACTGGGTTAAAAACAAGGCTACAAACCCAGAATTCACAGCCCCATTCACTTCGGATCCCATCAGAACATGGGAAAATTTCAAAAAAGATTTAAGCAACAAAACCCAATATATTGCATCATGCGAGTACACCGCGGACACAGCCACAATCAAGCGTACCTTGGCAGAACTAGACCACCTGGAAATAAATACTCCAAGATCTGGCTATAGCCCTAATTTGGGATGCAAATGGGCAGAAATTTCAGCCTGACTTAACAATCTCATCTTTGAACACCAACACAGAATCAAAGTATCGAACAAAGGTAAGTTCATAATGGAGGGTGAAACCTGTTCAACATACTTTTTCCACCAATTCCACTCCCACGGAAACCAGCCCACATGCACACAGGTCCGCAATACCAACGGCACCATGGCAACTGACCCTGAGGAGATCAAGGTGGAAGTACACCGCTATTTCACCAAATTATATCGCGATATGCCAACAGATCCACAGAAAATTAAAGAATTTATTCAAACTGCCAAGATAAAAAGTACACCACCAAATTATAATATACTATCCCTTTATTACTCGAGAGGAGCTTTGGGAAACAATTCGCGGTGCACCACGTAGGAAAGCTCAGGGCCTGATGGGATACCCTACAAATTTTACAAAAAATATTTTCAACAAATTGCTTCCCTCCTATTTCGTCAATGAACCAGGTTTTGTTGAAAACACGCCTATTACCAGGAGGCCATGAATCCTACGTTATAACCTTGTATAAAAAGGGTGACAAGTTGGATCTGGCCAACTGGCGCCCAATTGCACTCTCCAACACTGACACAAAAATTCTAACAGCTAGATTAGGCGCAATTGCATCTGACGTCCTATCACCCAACCAGTTTGGGTTTATACCATGGCGCTCAATCTGGAACAACATACACCCTGTTGCAAACATTTGCCAATCCAAAGCAACTGGTGCCCTGGTCTTCTAAGATCAGGAAAAGGCGCATGACCGTGTTGGCTGGCCATACCTAACAGAATATCTACATGCCTTCAAATTCCCACCAAGATTCATAAAATGGGCGATGCTCCTAACAGAATCTGCAACCATGGCTGTATGCGGCCCTGGATTCCTAACAAACAATATCAAACCACACAGAGGGCTCAAACAAGGGGATCCTCTCAGGCCACTGCTATACAATTTCAGCTTTGACCCGCTCCTCCGAGTAACTGACTCACGTCTCATGGGGATAACCGCACAAGGACAACCAACAGTCAAGATACTGGCCTTTGCAGATGACTGCGTAGCAGGTATAGCAAACAATGAAGATGCCCGACAGCTGGAACACAATCTAGAGGAATACTACAAGGTGAGCAATGCATCGCTCAACAAAAGGAAGACAGAAGTCATCCTCCTAGGCAAATACACAAACAATTGGGCCACAACATCAGAACCTCACACCAACACTCGCTGAAAAACCCAATTATATTACCCTTTGCAACACCTCCCACCACCACTCCTATCTGACACCTTAGAATCTGGTTAGAATCAGGGGGATATGCTAATGAGACAATGGA
The DNA here is from genome assembly GCA_022478985.1 of Massospora cicadina. Lineage (NCBI taxonomy): Eukaryota > Fungi > Entomophthoromycota > Entomophthoromycetes > Entomophthorales > Entomophthoraceae > Massospora > Massospora cicadina. Next base: position 169,040 of record JAKSZP010014542.1, read on the forward strand.
AAGTAACCTGTTACAACAAGTATCCAAACGCGTAGCCTCCCTCAAGGGGAGAACCCCAGGACTAACAGGACGAGTTACAGTTGCTAACTCGCTCATCCTCCCAATACTGTGGTACCAGGCCCATGCGATAGCCTTCTCACCTACTTTTATAACCTCAATTCGCGCGCTTATCCAGGGCTGGCTGTGGCCTGGCTCTCACCCTCCTATACGGATGGAAACACTATTTGGCCCACGCTCAAGCGGAGGCATGGGACTAATAGATTTTGAAACCCATGCCAATCACATCCTGGGTACCTGGATAAAGGAAATCCTTGCTCCAGACCTCCCGCAACAACATTGGTCTAGAGCAGCAAGGACTAACTTTGCACAGGCGCTCAAATTAACCACCCCACATAGTCCACCCAGACTACTTTCATACCTTGCCAAGCATCCTACTGCAACAGATCCGCATGGAACCTCCCCTCATTTCAAACATATCCTCCAAACTATCCGCCATATGGGATGGACCATAGAGAACATGGGTACTATACAGGGAAGGGGAAGACCCAGCCCCCAATTCAAATTAAGAAACCCAGAAAACCACCCCCAGAGGGTTATGCTCGCAACAACCCAAGCATAGCTAGGATAGAATACCTAGATATGCTGGACATTCCCTATGATTTAACCACACAGAAAGCAATGTGGAAAATGACACACCACCCACTCCTACAGCCAAGGATAAGAGAAAACGCCTGGCGCTGTTTGAAAAGGACCTATAGGACGGCGGACTGCTCCAACTCCCTCCACAAAACATGTGCAGTATGTGGAGGGGAGGGATCCCTACATCACCGCCTAGAAACATGCCCCCCAACCAAAGCTATATGGCAGGAAGTCGCATGCCTGCTTAAGATTCAAAACGAACAGGAATTCTCGATATCAAAAAGTATCTTCATGCTCCAGATCAAGTCACCAATCCCATCTACCCTCCGCTCCCTAATAATACCCATTTCAATGTGGACAATACACACAATTGCATTAGATGTGTTCAAGGGCACGGTCCCAACCATTCATGGGATTATTAACAGATTCCATGTCCACTTACTAGAGCACTTCCAAGCCTGGCTCTATGGATATATGAGACCAAGACAAAAAGCGCTCATAGAATCATGGTTCCCACTCTGGTTCCTCCACACAGACCCTTTCCTTCACACCTGCTCCATAGCAGGGAAACCCCCTCGGAGTAGTGCACCAACCCCCATACTGGCAGTCCCGCTGGCAAATGGGGTAACTTGAGTACCCTGGGGTGCCCAATTTTTATATTTGTTAGTTATTCTCTTAGTTTCACATATACTCAGTAATGTCTGTCCCCTGGTCAGCTTACCTTGGTTAAATAAAATATCAATATTTCAAGTGACACTAGAGGATTAATTCATCATTAATGGCCGTCGTTCCCAAATGGGGCACCAACCAAAGAGTTTTGCACCAAATTATTAAAAAATCCCCTTTGATTTTTATAATAAAGCAGATCAGATCTTATTGGAATGCAAAAAATACCAATAAAGTTTTTATACTTTAGATATTTTGCTCTTTTGATGAGATTTGGAAGGACAAGAAGATCCTTTGTCTATAACATTGTTGATCTCTGCAGACTCTGCATGGCGAGAAGGAAGAAGAAACTCTGAACCTTAACTTAGGATAAATTCTACTAGATGAAATAGTGAATAAGTCCCTAAAATTCTAGAAGAATTTAATACTAGGACAAGCACCAGGTGCCTTTGGACTAAGTTACAATCTTGGCTATCAGCTAAAATAGATAAGTATTCTTCATACTACTATAGCCCATTATAATCTAATATTACAACAAGTTGAACAACGCTCATACAAGGAACCTTTTCATTTGAATAAGGGAGCGAAAGCGATTATTGTTCATAAAATTTAAAAAAAATACTAAACTTTAACAAATTGGTGCTAATATTGAGCCAAAAGCTCTCGAGATTAATGCATAAGATGATGATCTTCTTACTCAGCTCTTCAAATATAAACTCTTTGCGATTGTCAACTATGTATCACATAAGTATGTCAATTTGGGGTATAACCTTACTTCACCATCAGCCCTTAGAATACATAGCGGGATACCAGAAGCAGAGAGTTTTAAATTCTCATAATGATAAAAGCTCAATAACATGTCTGGATATTTTCTTACCTTCCATTTATAGTACTAAATGATTCACTGATAAGAAATGCATAGCGCTCACAACTATCTGTGGGAGTCTTGTCAAGGCAAAAAAAGTCTCCAAATCGAAGGTTTCTTTACTAAATTAGCTTGTAAGAGAACTAAGCTCACCCCCATCAGTAAGATCATTAATAATGGGACCTATCATTCTAAAAAGACCATCTCACATGAGGATACACACTTCAATTTTTCTTAATCTCTTCTCCTTTCATAGGCAAAAAGCCAACAAAAATAGAGACTTTAATGGTTGAGGATGCGCCAGAGTTTGAAGTTATTATAATTGGGTTTATGATGTATAAAACATGACCTTACAATATTTGGTATCTTCAAAAGGTACTTTTTGATTATAGAAACAGGTGAGTCCAATTCAAAGATTGTAAAAGCATCTAAGAACACATCACGGATTTCCATAAACACAATCCTAATGCACCATCAATTACCCCCCAAGATGAAAGCCACCATGGCATTAAAGCTGTCAGCTCTATAAGAACTAAGCTCTGGCACAAGCCCCTGAGGGGGGCGTGGAAAATTGTCCTTATAATATAAAATTATGCAAGGTTTTTGCCACATCTATCAAGCTGGACATTACCTTGCGCCCCTTTAGGACTAAAAGGGCACCAATCCTTAGCTTTGCCTACTTACAAGATTATTGATCTGAGGCATACCTGAGAGGAATAATTGGTAGTACCAATCTCCTTGTTTGAATATCTTACCCCAATTTACTCCTTAAACTCAAAACATCATTAATTCTAAGTCAGCGGAGCAGTACATACAGAAAATTGAGCTTCTCTGCTTTGAGTTAAGAATGTTTTAACCTAGCACAACTAGCACAGTTCATATCTTCATACAGAGCGCTCTTACATGAATTTTTTCAGTTAAAAATACCTTACAATTTAAAATTATGTAACCAAAGTTTAAAGGAAAAGGCACACAATTGTAATCTAATGCATCAAGGAGTTCTGTGGCTTTTAAGGCAAACTTACATAATTAAAGATTAAATAAGACTTTAAACAAAAGTGACATAATAAAAATCAAGCAATCACGTTTAAGGTGTTTGAACATCACTAAGATTTTTCTCTATTACTTAGATATAAAATCAAACATCCTAGGAAATTGTTGGTTCTTGGGATACTTTCATTTCCTAAATAGTTAGCAAAAACAAATTTCCAAATCCTTTAAATTCCCATTCTAAATAGAAAAAGTTTCACCTCTTAACACAAACTTAAAAAGGCCTATGATCAGGCTTCACCCATTTTTTTGTTGTTGGTTATGCATACTCCTTATAATCCTCTATTTGGCCTTTTTATGAAGAACATAATGAAATTTAAAGAGTAGGGATCATGTTTTTAAACATCAAACTATGCTATTACCCTAGTCTAAACACTCATCTTCAGTAAGTCCCAGGGAACGTCTTCTGGGTGTTGATCAGGCCATTTTTCCATTCCCAAGCAAGAAGGCACTGAAGAGGATGACAGTACCCCTCGTTACTCAAGGCAATCGCGCTCATGTGGTAGATGAGCGCTGGGTAACAGCTCTGCCACTTCATATCCCGCCCCCAGTATCCACACTTACTTCAGCAGAACTGTTATGAGGAATCAGCAAATCTGCGCTGAGATTGTCAATTTGATATCAATCAAAACTAATTTGAATGGCAATCAGCCTAATGTTTGGATTTCAAATGGTCAAAAAGATATGAAGACTGACTTATCAGCTGGAATGTTCAACAGTTTTGATTTAGTTAACATGATGATTGAACAAATCACCTTCCTACCAAAGTCATCAGGGATCATCCTTGACGGACAGGCAACAGCATCAGACACCATTGACAAGGGTTCTAAGCTCCCTACTGACAATTCCGTGTTGCGCCTGATGCAATGCTACTGACTGAAAAAACAGCCCAGCGACCAAGCGTGGGCAGGTTAGGTGCCTTGAACCCATTCCCAACCAAATGGGCTCACCCCTATGTGGGGTGGCCTTGGGGGATTCTCACTACTCGTTGGGCCAAACACCGTTATGCCAACCATCGGAAACACAGCTGAGCCTTGGTTCAGATGTCTGAGGTCAAACTGACAGTGACTCAGCCTGCTGCCAAAATTTTTGATGTTGGTTCCAATGGAACTAATCCGCCCATTCCTAGATAATTGCCAATTAGTTTGAAATTGAGGGTCCTGATCCAGGCTTGTCACTACCCCAATTGACCACTATTTAATCAGTTGCATTGCACTGAGAAAATTGTTGGCTAATTTCTTCCTTTCCTTTCAATAAAATTTTGCCAAAAATCAATCAATTTTTTTATTGTGTTGAACCTCCTGGCCACATCCCTGATGGCGTTTCCATGGTGGCCTGTTGGTCCATATACCAGATGGTCTCTAACAGTACTTATGGTCACTATGGCCCCCTCCATCGTTGATTGGATTCAGTGAGTCAGATATTTCTGGCACTATAACCCTGCTATCATGAACTTTCAACAACAGTACATGGGGATCTTGTGGCCTTACATCCACCAACTGCAAGCGAGAATCCATCTCCTTGCCTCCCCAGTCAAAATAGCCCCATATGCTGATGAACTCATTGAAACTATTTCTGTGATTCCGCCCCCTGCAGCAAGACCCCCTGGGTCTGGGATGGGCTCATTATGGTTCATCATCAGGATCATACTTACTGTTATTCTACACCAACAATTCATCATTTTGCAATGCCTGGTCCATACAGCATCATTCAGTCAGCAATGCCTTTGGCATTCTGGCTTGCTTTTTGGGTGCTCACGCATCTTGACTGGCAGTCTGGTCTAAACTTCTTCTGCCATTTCCATGACATAATCAACCAACCAATTTTTTAGCCACTTCCGCCTTGCTCTTCAGACTGGGCGCTGCAGTGGTTACCCCTTACCAAATGAATGTGCAATCAGTAGTCTGCTGTTTGTTGTTTGTTTGGTCAATTTCCGATTTGGGAGAAGTATCCACTCTACCTTGGAGAATCTTCTTCAAACCGCCCATGCTGCGCAGATTGCTGCTCCTCCCCCTCCCACAAACCCAGAAGGAAGCTCCAGTGTTCCTTCCCGGGAGATAGCTGATCATTCCCTTGACGCTCTCTCTAAGGTGCAAATGCATATAGCAATTGCGCTTAACGCTTCCGCGTTATCTCATGCCCAGCAAGGGCTTGCATTGCTCGACATTTTGGATGGGGGATGCCTGCCACTGGGTTAGAGGCCTTCTGCGCTCTTCCTCACAAATAGGAAACCCCACTCCACTGATGGATGTTGTGTTGGCTGCCCTGAAACCCCCTGTGTCATAATTGGATCACCTATTCAGACTGCTTTAAACCATGGCCGAAGCCCCATAGCCTGGTTTCTTTTATTTCTACCTTCTGTGAACTGGCTCCCGCGTTGGGTCTTTCTATTGATATGCTTCAGTCAGTCTTTAGATCAGGCTTAGATTCAGTTTCCACTCATCATGAGGTCTGGTCCACCGTCCAAGGATAAGTAGATCAAACATGTGCCACTGTTACCACTATTAATGTGACCCCACCATGTTGCCCGTTACCAGAAGGGGAATTATGATAAGATTACCCAACGTAGATGCAGACGACGCGCCTATTTTTGAACCAGCAGTAGATCTGGGTGCCAATCCTGCCATAACCCACATGTCCGAGTTGGCAGATACAGAGTCACCTATAAAATAATCTGTTAAGGCCCAGATGGAGGAAGTCGGCTCCCCCACCCTCATACTCCCAATTTTTGCTCCAGCAAAAACCCCCGACCTTACCCCCAATTTTCCAGTTAATCGTCAGTCACAAAAGAGTCAGTCAAATCTTCCAATAAACAAAACTTCGCTTATTTACTATTACCTATGAAGATCAGTGTCAGCTTGTATAATGTCTCCTTTGAGGCCCTGGTGGATACTGGAGCCGCGGGGAACTTCATGAGTGTCAAGTTGGCCCAACAATTAGAGCTGGAAATGGATGCGGGTCCCTCAGTGATGGTGGCCTCATCTGCCTCACAGACCTCATATGTCATTCGCTGGCCAGTGCCTTTTTAAAATTCCACCAGTTCAGCTTCTGTGATCATTTTTCTGTTTTTCCAAACTTGGTGTTCCAGTGATCTTAGGTGTGGGGGGTGGTGCTGACAACATGTCAAGATTCACTTGGAGTCTAATATGTTGTCATTTACCAATGATCAACTGGAGTGTGAATTTACTCTGATTGACACCCTTAAGAAGACACAAGGAACCAGTTCTATCACTTCCCTTGTCACTTCTACAGGCATCCTGTCCAATTTTCAAGAGAGTTTAATGTGCTATTGAAGTATCTTTAACTCGGAAAAGGTGGATCGCCTGCCTCTGCACACTAGAATCAATTGTAGATATTGAAAGACTGTGGAGTTGAACATCAACTGTCCGTTGTATCCTTATACAGCGGAGGAAGAAATTGCACTCAACACCTGGTTGGACGATATGCTGAAAAAGGGTGGTTATTCAAGGAGACCTTGCCCATCGCCTCTCCCATCATCTTTGCCAAAAAAGCAGATGGTTCTCTCCATCCCTGCGTGAATTATGGTCACTTAAATAAAATAACGGTTTCTGATCCCTACCCCTTGCCTCTGGAGCAGATGATCAGCCAGCCAATTACTAAATCCCATGTGTTCTCTAAGCTGGATCTGGTGAACGCTTTTAACCAAATCCAGGTAATGAAAGGGAAAGAATGGTTAACAGCGATCCAGATGAAGCATGGCATTCTCCAATTCCGTTTAATGCCCTTTGAGCTGAAGATTGCTCCCGCTATGTTCCAACGTACGATTGACAATGTACTAGGTGACCTCTGGTTTACCTGTGCAGTTGCATAAATCAATAATATCCTGGTCCACTCCCCAACTCCTGAACAACACGCTACTGAATTGGAAGCAGGCTTGGCCGCCTTGCATAAGGCAGGCTTGTTCGTCAAGCCTTCCAAGTGCAAGTTTTTATAAGGAGGAGGTTACCTTCCTTGGGAACCTTGTCCTTAAAGACAGTTATGCAATCCCTCCCAGTAAGTTAGATTCGATCTGAGAATGATCAACCCCAGACTACTCAAAGACTTCAGAGTTTCTTAGGAACCATCATTTTCCTAAAAAATTTTCCCAAACACTTTCCCAGCTGGCTGCACTGCTCCACCCCTTACAGGGAAAAATGTGCCATTTTGTTGGACTCCTGAATACCAACAGGCATTTGAATTAATTAAAGAGGTGTTTTTGTCTCCCCCATTTAGAAGCATGCCAATCCCACCAAGTCGTATATTGTTGCATGTGATGCCTCATCAGTAGCAGTAGGATTGGTGCTAATTCAGGAGCATGATGGTTTGGAACATTTGGTCGCCTATTTTTCCCAGAAGTTCACTGCCATGGAGCAGTCTTTGGCCATTTATGACAAAGAATTGGCAGCTGTTGCATGGGCATTATCTCATTGGAGGTATCTGTTACAGGGTGCTCAACATGAATTAATGGTCCGCATGGATCACCTGGCTCTTTTGTATTTTCGTAAACCCCAAAAATTGGCGCATCAGCAAGCCCAAACCTATCGGGACCTGTGCAGTTTCAACTTTAAATACAAATTTTTAAAAGGTGCGCTCAATGTACTTCCTGATTTTCTAAGCTGCAGCCCCACCCACTGCTCTCGGACCCAGAAGATGTGGATCTTGTTACCATGATTCCTGCCAACCAAATCCTGTTAATTGTTCCTACCATCATTTCATCCATTGCTTTGGCTCCCGACGCCCCACTAGTTGCTCAGGTTTTAGCCAGTCAAATGGCCTGCCCTGAGGGTGTGGAGTTGGTCAAGCAGTTGGCTCACCTGAAACATAAACACTCCCTATACTCCTTAGAGGAGGGAATCATTTACTTTTGGTCTCGCATCTGGGTTCCCCCTCCTTCTGAATGGAGGTATTCTGCACACATCATGATACCCCCACAGTCTGGCATCCCAGTAACAAAAAATGCATTGACTTGATCAAGCGGACTTACAATTGGGTGGGTCTGACAAAGGAAGTTCTGGCTTGGATCGCCGATTGCATTGCTTGTGACAGGGCTAAGTTGGATCACTCTGGCAAAAACGGCCTTCTGCACCCCCTACAGCAGGCGGAGGGCCCATGGACATCGGTGTCCGTGGACTTTATCATTGAACTTCCTTTCTCCAATGGGTTCATAGTGGTGATGGTGGTGGATCACTTCACGAAAAATTTCCCTTTTTATACCTTGTACTTCCATGATTACATTGGAAGAAACTGCTCATCTTTTCATACGCCATGTGTTTTTGATGTTTGGTCTCACCCAGGTGATCATCAGTGACCATGGCTTACAGTTCACCATGTGGTTTTGGAGTGTTCTTGTATCTATCCTGAAAATATCCCCCCGTCACTCCACTGCATATCATCCCCAGTCCAATAGACAGACTGAGCGTGTCAACCAAGTCTTTGAACAGTACCTTCGTTGTTATGCTGCAGCCGCACATGACACCTGGGCTGATGACCTTCCTCTCGCTCAATTTGCTTATGATAACAGGACCCACTTGTCCACGGGGTTTTCCCCTTACAAAGCAACGTTGAGTTATAATCCATTGTTTTCAGTCAGACCATGCTTGCAGCCCAAGGTTTAAGCTGCCGCGGATCACTCTGACCATATCAGATTGACTCAATCCTTAGTGTGGGAACACCTCACCAATGCCATAGATGACTACAAGTGGTTCGCGGATCACAAGCATCTCCCAGGTCACAATTTTACGGTGGGCTCCTATGTCATGCTTGATACCCGTCACTTAATAATTCAGGCCTCTTCCCATAAGTTTTCTAGTAAGCCCTCAGGTCCACACTTACTGGAGGAGGTATTGGGCAATGGGGAATTCCGGATGAAGCTTCCTGCACATTAAAAGCAGCATCTCGTTTTCCATGTTTCCCAGCTGTCACCCTTCAAGGGTGCGATCCCCACAGAACCTGAACTGATTATTGTTGAAAATGGGGATGAGACTGAGGTAGAGGCTATCCTGCCATCCCAAATTTCCTGACATTCCGTACAATATCGCGTGGCCTGGAAAGGTTATCCAGTCTATGAAAACAGTTGGGTTAAGGCGTGCAATTGCATCAACTTCATGGACCTGGTCGAAGTGTTCCACATATCCCACCCCAAAGCTCCCCGCCCCCCAAAAAAAGTCGCGACTATTATGGCAATCAAGTTACCCAAGGCGCACAAGAATTTGGCTCTTGTGCAGTTTCCCAGGTGGTGGGGCCCTCCCTTTGGAAAAAAAAAGGTAATGTAAGTTCTGGGGAACATCCTCTGGGTTTTGATTGGGCCATTTTTCTGTTCCCAAGCAAGAAGGCACCAAAGAGGATGGCAGTACCCCTCGTTACTCAGGGTGATCTCGCTCACGTGGCAGACAAGCTGGGTAACAGCTCTTCCACTTCAGATCCCACCCCCAGTACCTACACTCACCTCAGCAGAACTGTTATGAGGAATCAGCGAAATCTGTGTTGAGATTGTTGAATTATAATCATAACTAATTTGAGTGGAAATCAGTCCAATGTTCAGATCTCAAATGGTCAAAAGGGTTGAAGGGTGACTTATTGGCCAGAATGCCTAATGTTTTCAATTTGGTTAACATGACAATCAACAAATCACCTCCCTCCCAAAGTTGTTGGGGATCATCCTTGACGGACAGGCAACAGCATCAGACACCATTGACAAGGGTTCTAAGCTCCCTACTGACAATTCTGGTGTTGCGCCTGATGCAATGCTACTGACTGAACAAACAGCCCAGCGACCAAGCGTGGGCAGGTTAGGTGCCTTGAACCCATTCCCAACCAAATGGGCTCACCCCTATGTGGGGTGGCCTTGGGGGATTCTCACTACTCGTTGGGCCAAACACCGTTATGCCAACCATCGGAAACACAGCTGAGCCTTGGTTCAGATGTCTGAGGTCAAACTGACAGTGACTCAGCCTGCTGCCAAAATTTTTGATGTTGGTTCCAATGGAACTAATCCGCCCATTCCTAGATAATTGCCAATTAGTTTGAAATTGAGGGTCCTGATCCAGGCTTGTCACTACCCCAATTGACCACTATTTAATCAGTTGCATTGCACTGAGAAAATTGTTGGCTAATTTCTTCCTTTCCTTTCAATAAAATTTTGCCAAAAATCAATCAATTTTTTTATTGTGTTGAACCTCCTGGCCACATCCCTGATGGCGTTTCCATGGTGGCCTGTTGGTCCATATACCAGATGGTCTCTAACAGTACTTATGGTCACTATGGCCCCCTCCATCGTTGATTGAATTCAGTGAGTCAGATATTTCTGGCACTATAACCCTGCTATCATGAACTTTCAACAACAGTACATGGGGATCTTGTGGCCTTACATCCACCAACTGCAAGCGAGAATCCATCTCCTTGCCTCCCCAGTCAAAATAGCCCCATATGCTGATGAACTCATTGAAACTATTTCTGTGATTCCGCCCCTGCAGCAAGACCCCCTGGGTCTGTAATGGGCTCATTATGGTTCATCATCAGGATCATACTTACTGTTATTCTACACCAACAATTCATCATTTTGCAATGCCTGGTCCATACAACATCATTCAGTCAGCAATGCCTTTGGCATTCTGGCTTGCTTTTGGGTGCTCACGCATCCTGACTGGCAGTCTGGTCTAAAGTTCTTCTGCCGTTTCCATGACTTCTTCCTCCCCATTTAATCATAATGAGGTTAGCATGCGGCCTGAGCATTCTGTGGTGGTTACTCAAGAACCTACTATCAAAGCCAGGTTACTCCTTGGAACTCCAATTCCCTAAAAATATTGATTTTTAAGAAAAACATGAGTTGAAAATTTATCTTAGCCTTTATTGCTTTTGATAATTTAATAAATAAATTAAAATATTTTATCAGGTTGTAACTATACTATACTGTTTATATCTACTTTAGCGCATGTAGCTATTTAAAAACATAATAAAATACTATCTCTCCATCATTATATGAAGTAAAATGAGCTTTAGTGGCAAGTCTTAATCATTTTTATATTTCAAATCTAGTAAGACAAAGTTGTAGGTCGTGGTAGTTCCTTTTCTCTAATTAATGAGTACCTGTTTTAAAAAATTTATTCAGTAATTGTGCTTTCAAGTATTAAATAGCTTGAAATTTTACCCAAAACCTTTTAAAAAGTAATTACAAAAAGTATGCTTTTGTAAACTAGAACTTGTACAACTGTTATATATTTTATCAGCTATAAGAAGATCTTTCTTTATCTTAATAATGTTAGTGTTCTCTTAAAAATTTATGGTGACAATAAGTTTGATATATGGTAATTTTAAGAAACTGAATCTTACAGCTATATTTAAGGAATATCATCTTGTTTGTATGGTGCTTCAACAACTAATCTATGATCCTTATGATCAAAACAATATCAACATGGACCAAAGTAATTTAAAGCTTTTACAAATGTGATTCTATCTAAAAGTAGTAAGTGAAATTTCTAGCCCTAATTGACCTGATAATTTTGCAAATTTTCAAAGGTGTCTAATGGGCTACTTCTGATGCCATTTTGCAATTTCAACTATTTTATACCTCCTAACGCCTCACCTAACTGGTAGCTCATAAGCATGACTTCCTGTGTATACTCTCTGCAGATGAAGCATCCTTCTTTACCCAGCTCCGCTTCTCCATTTTTGTGCCTAAATCCATATAGCATCATCAGAAATTAATATTACAATATTTTATAGATCCAATTTTAGTTTCATTGTCAATTATGGTAATCTATAACGCTTGGCCATAAGATTACAAAAAGCTTCCAGCGTATAATTATCTGTTAAAAAATAATGATTGATTAAGATAACTACAACTGAATTGATATCTAAATTCAATTCCACCCTCATTTACATGACCTTGAGGTCATATATTTAATCAAGGAATTGCAGATGTTGAGAGCTCATTTGCCACTTTCATGTATTCCAATATAAACTGTATATTTATAAGAGCATATTGCCACAGGTTTTATGTTTTAAAAAGTTTTGGTTTTATGTAAGCGCATCACCGCACTGTTGTATAGCTGATGAGTAGTCATACTATTTGTTAATAGGTTAGACATTATATCCATACAAAACCTATAATTAGAGCCTAAGTTGTTCTAATTTTGAGTTATAGTAATATAATAACTTAATTAATACTTTTACTCCAGTAATTTTTACTTAATATCCCTCGCTTTGACTTTATAATATACAGAGTTGCTGTTTTCTTCTTATATTTACATGTCAAAGTTTTTAAGATCTTTAACGTATGAACGCTTTCAACAAACCTCATAAGTAAACTGGTGCGCTTTATAGATTAACTTGGCCAACTCATCATGATATGGCAATGTTGGCCTACAGGCTATATTATTGATAGCCAACATTTTAATATAATTCTCAACATTTTTGTAATTGGCTCAACAAAATATCTATTACAAGAATCAGCAACTGCATCATTAAAGTGCCATAGCGGTTTTATATGAGTTTTACAATCTGACTTAATCCAGTTGTGGCATTTCACATTTTATAATGTGATTTGTTTTTCAAAAACTTACCTTTTATAGCCTGGCATAACTCCCTATTCATTTATTAGGCATGGGTTGCTTGGCCACGCATCATTGAGTTTATCAAAAACTGCAATTTAGATTTTATGGAGAAGCTGGAAATTTAACAACACTCTGGTGTGTTTCCCTCCTTCTGAAAAGCACTGATTCCCCCAATGTTTGGCATACAAGCATTCCTAATTTTTAATAGAACCCCTGCTGAAAATTAAGGTTTAATAGCATTCTTGAGCAAGCATTTTTTACATCATATAAAAGCATTCAGTTCAGTCTTTGGATTTTTTGCCTTGAAAGGCTCTGCTGTTGCCCCTCAAGTTTAGGCCATTGTAAAAGATAACTTCTGCCACATTCAAATGATGCAGTGGATGTTCATCTGTTACATTATTTCAAGATTTTTTAAAAACCCGCCTTGTATTAAAGTCCCTAATCCACTAGCTGCCAAGATGTCCTCTGAGCCCCCTCCCTCCATACTGCCCTCCATCATGCCATATGCACCCATAATTCCATCCCCTTCAGTGCCCCAAAATACATGCCTTCCAGTTGTGTCTCCCATTCTGGATGTCATGGCTGTGCCCTATACATGTAGCCCAGGACCTAGTGGTGTTTGCCATTTTACACCTCATGTGGTATTGATCTTGCTTGCCGCTGTGCAGAGCCACACCAGTGTATGCCATTCCTACCATACCCAAGCATGCAGTGCTGTTTTTGTGTCCCCTCCACACCTTGCCCGGAGTGCCTGCATTTCTCCTCACATCTTCCATTGCCCGCTGAGGCCTTCATCTTACAAGGAGTGATCTCAAAAAACTAAATTTATTCAATTGTGGCAATTTTGTTCATATGAAATTTGATTATAAACACTTACCTTTGGAGCCCAACGTAGCTCCTCCTTTTATTGAGCAGCACAGGATCCCTAAGCCGCACATCAATGAGTTAATCTAAACCATAAACCTAGATCTGATGGCGCAACCAGAATTTATATGACTTTTCATGTTTCCCTTCTATTCTGCGCCTGTCAGGATTCTAGATAACAATCATCTCAAATTTCCATCTTCCAAATCCAGCTGTGCCAAATCGGTCGTTGAACCCAGCCAAGACAAAACTTTTTCAGGATCATCCTTACCTAGTACTGAGTCACGTGGAGAGGGCTTTCCACCTTCTCAGTCAGGTGAGTGATAATATCCATTGAGGACGCCCTCAAGGAGGCCATTCCAGAAGGTTAGTAAAGATCCTGATCAGATGAGGCTCCAAAGATCCCAAGGCATCAAGTCCCAACGCACCCTATAAATATTGAAGCATTTTGATTTAATAAAATATTTGGTAAACTAACCCATATTTTCCCATTTCCTCTTCAGTGCTCTTTTCCAATTTTCCAGCTTTGAGCCACCACGAACCCCAGCGCCAGTCCAAGGAACTGTAGCACCAACAAAAGTGGTGCTCACTACAGGGGGCTCTGAGCTGACCTAAGTGAAAACGTCAATCACAAAAATGGAAACCAACAGTAGCCCTGATGACCAAATGACTGGTCAATCGAGGAGCATTACTCAATGGGTTAGTACTTTGTGATATGCAACGCCACCCTCACAGCCAGAAAGGCTAGAGTTCCGCGCCGCCTTCCAACTCTCGCTGCCCTCCCTAGATGGGAGCCAATATCAACTTCAGTTTGAACACACCCATGATGTTGTCCAACAACTAGTCCTCAGCATCTACACTGAGGGCGCCTGCTCCAGCTGCTCCTGCGCCTCCGCCGTGCCATCCACAATGTGGGACCTCTACTCCTCAGCTGTATTACCTGCTGGGGAGCTTACCTTGGGGCCTGATCACTACCTTCATAATTTGGTCCATCCCGCAATTCATCACCTCCTCCAGTTAGTAGGATTACATCATCAGGAGGTCTCTCGGCACCTAGGGCTCACCCAAAATTTACATTCATATATTATCAAATTCTATGACGCTGCCTCCTCCTTCATGCATGACAATCGCGAAGCTATACTTGATAACCAATGACTAATCAATGAGATCTGCGATCAACTGGTGGTATTAGACAGCGGCATCTCTGGCTACCTCGAGGAGCAGTTTTGCTAAAACGTCCAGCAGTTTGAAGCGACATGGACCCAGCATTTACAACAAGCTGAAGAATTGCTACAATCCCTACAGCAGCGCTACCAAGAGCTGGCCTCTCATGACTATTCCCCATGGCTGCCGGGCCAGAAGGGCCTAGGGGGCCAGAAGGTCCCAAAGGGCGTCAAGGGCCAGCAGGACCCAAAGGACCGCGTGGGCCTCAAGGGCCTTCTGGCCCCCCAACCTCTGGTGAACCTGAAGACCCCTGGCGAAGGGATATAATAACCGCCCTGGCCGCCCTGTGGGACCAGATCCAAAAGGTGGCCTTGGGATGCAAGCTCTGAGCAGACGGTGTTCCCCTCGACCCCAGGGTCTCCATTGAAGTGCTATCGGATGAGATGGATAACCTCAGCACTTTCACAAGGCTCACCGATGCTCACATCTCTCAGCTTGATAAAACATTTAATGGGTTCAAAACCCAGTTGGACACCATCAAAAACCAGCTCCAACTACAGAACGCCGAAATTCAATCCTTAAAGGAGCAGGTTGCCAACAAGGCGTCCGCTTCCACCCTCAGTCAAAACTGGGAATATATCCAAGAAGACTTAGAAGGCTTGTGGAGGCGGTTAGATCAGCGGGCTCATTGAGAATATGCAGAAATGGAGATCTCGGAGCCAACGCCTATCCCAGGCGTTAACACCCATTTCTACTCCTATTGTCGCTAACTTTAAACCTAAATTCAAGGAAAAGTTCACCCCCGGACAGGAGAGCATCGCCTCCTTCTTGTATGCCTATGAGAGTTCCATGGAGGAGGCCACCAACTGACAAAAGGTGAAGCACATCCACTCATGCCTAGACAGCACCACCTGGGAAATTATGACTCCCCATCTGAAGGAGTGTAACACCTGGGAACAGGTCCACACCACCCTGATCCAAGAGTTTGGCAGTAACCAAACCTTGGCCAACCAGAAGCAAGCATTCATGGGCATTCGACTTAACAAAGGAGGAAACCCTATGGAGTTTGCCAACTGGTTCTACGCTCAGGCTCAACCTTTGGTTATGACAAACTGTATCACGCTGGACAACGCCATCACCGCCATCATCTCCGCCCTGGGGTCCTATCCTGAGGTCCAGATGCACATGATTGGGTAAAAGAATGGGTTCACTTGTATCAGGGAGATCAAGGAGGCCCTCAACGAGATCCCTGCCACGATCCTGAACTCTAAGGCTGCGTCCGCTGGCCCCTCTAACCGCCCTAGGGTCCATGTAGTCGAGAACCAGAAAAACCCCCATCCGCAGTGCACCTATTGCAATGGCTTTAGGCATAGCGCAAATAGTTTGTTGAAACGTTTAGCTGAGGAGGCGGGAAAAGGGAAGTCAGCATGAAGGACGAGGCGCTCCATGCTGACACCCCTGTCCAGCCTCAAGTAACCCCTACACACAAACCAGAAGCTGTTAACCCTGAAGAAGTAGCTGGGGTATCTAATGACAATAAAGTCATTGATACTGCTTACTCTTCTTCTGATGATTCTCCTATGTTTCTTACGTTGCTGCCTCAGTTTGGAAGTTTGGTCACCTGAGTCGCCGTTTGGGTCCACAAGATTCTATTTTACGCCATAGTCAAAAGTGGCTCCCCCATGAATGTTATCTCTTCCAAGCTGATGAAACACATCAAGGTCGCCCCTGACATGCCACACTACATGGAGTATGGCACAGCTGGCCCTCAGTGCACCAGATCCATAGGGGCCTATTCCTCTCTGCCAATTTGGTTCAGGAAGCTCGCTTTGGATACAACTGCCATCGCTTTGGACAACACTAGCTACAATCTACTCCTCTTTCTTTGAGACTATTTGGCTGTTATCCACTATGATGGTGGTTTTCTCTCCTTCTAGGACACCGAGTCCCTTTGGTTTTTGAAACTGCCCATGACTCTAGGGCTGATGTCAAGGCCTGAGCCTGCCTACTGGAGACTGAAGGATGAATTGATCAGCTTGAGTACCACATCTGGGGCTCTTGAGTCTGGCTGCCCCCTCCTGCTGTGGATGGATCAGAGGGGATGCCGGTTTACTTGCCCCGGGTGACCACTGTGCCCCCAAAATCTCAGGCCATTGTTGACACCCAGGTCCACGTCAACATTCCCTTGGGGTATTTACTGGAGGTCCGAGGTCTGGATAACCCATCTCCCAAGGAAGTGCTGACCTGCCCCAGAATCCTTGATCCAGCATATGCTGGATTGATATCAGTGTTGCTAGCCAACCTGACTGACAAACCAA
The DNA here is from genome assembly GCA_022478985.1 of Massospora cicadina. Lineage (NCBI taxonomy): Eukaryota > Fungi > Entomophthoromycota > Entomophthoromycetes > Entomophthorales > Entomophthoraceae > Massospora > Massospora cicadina. The sequence continues at coordinate 186,157 of JAKSZP010014542.1, forward strand.
AAGTTATAGGACCTAACCAACCCGCCGCTTATGTTCGCCTGTTACCAATGGGGACTGTTGCTGATGTCCAAAGCTTTGGGGATTTGAGGGACCTTTGGCTTGGAGTCACCACCCCTCAGTTAATTTGGTTGACGCTAACATAGGAAAGGACCTCTCTGATGAACAGCGACTTAAGGTTCAGGAGCTCCTGGAGGAATACTCAGATCTATTCTCCACTTTGACCTACAATTTTGGAAGGATGAATGGAGTCCTCCACCATGTAGAAACTGGGGATGCCCCCCATTTTGGTCCCGGCCTTACTGCAAGAGCAAGGTTGAAGAGGCCCAGGTCACAGTAGAACTCAAACAGCTGCTCAACGTGGGGCTCTTGGTCCCCTCGCGTAGCCCTTGGTCCTCCCCTCTTTGCTGGTCTGAAAGAAGGATGGCAAGCACCAGGTGGTGATGGATTATTGATGACTCAACTCCATCACCAAGAAGGACTGCTATCCTCTGCCCCATATTGACGACTCTCTCTGACTGCTTGCAGGTTCCCAGTACTTCTTCAGCCATGGACCTCACCAGCGGGCAATAAGGTCAATGCCATAAAAAAGATGTCGCGCCCCCAAAGCCTATGAGATATTCAAGTCTTCCTAGGTATGGTGGGCTATTACCGTCAGTTCATCCCACAGTTTGCTGACCTTGCTGAGCCGTTGTTCTACCTTCTACAAAAAATGTTCCATTCAAATGGCGACCTGAGCAGGAACAGGCCTTCAACGCTCTACGTACAGCTTTATGTACTAAACCTGTTCTAGTTCATCCCCGTTTTGACAAGCCTTTCTTGCTGTTCACAGATGCTAGCGACGTCGCTGTGGGGGCTATCCTGGCTCAGCATGATGAGAACCAGGTTGATCATCCCATAGCTTATTTTAGCAAGACCCTAAGCAAGGCTGAGCGAAACTACAGCGTCACCGAGAGGGAATGCCTAGCCATTCTTTTAGCCATCAAGCATTTTTGGCCCTACCTCTATGGTACCCATTTTACTATCATTACTGACCATTCTTCCCTTCGATGGCTGCAACAAATGAAAGACCTGGATGGTGACTTGATAGGACAGCCTGAACGTAGGGAGCTGGAATCCCCCCAGGTTCATGCCAAACTCCGCCGGATGACTAAAGACACTCAGATCTAGGATGGGTTACTCTACAAGAGATTCAACAAGAAGTGGCTTCCCTACATCTGACCCTCCTCTCGCACTGACGTCATCCTGGAGGGCCACACTACTGTTGGGCATGGTGCGGTCAAGAAGACCCATGAGTTGCTGAAGTCACACTACTACTGGGACTGAATGGTCAAAACCATCCAAGAGGTTCTGGAAGCCTGTATGACCTGCCAATCCCAAGACTGGGCCAACCCTCGATATCAGCACTCCATCATTGCACCAACCAAGCCCTTCAATGTCATTAGTATCGATGTGGTGGGTCCCCTCCCCACTGGTCTACATGGTCACAAGTATATTATTCTTGCCATAGACCATCTGACTAAGTGGGTCGAGGCGATCTCAGTTCCTGCATCCACGGCTAAGGCTACCACTTTGTTCCTTGTTCACTCCATTTTCACTCAGCACGGGTGCCCCCAGACCTTTCTCTTGGACAATGGTTTGAACTTCACCTCCCAGGTAGTACAGGAATTAACTTCGCTATTTGGAACCACCCAGAGTTTCGCTGATCCCTCCCACCCTTCTACTAATGGGGTGGTAAAATGGGCTAATGGAACTCTTGTCTCCATCCTGCTAAAGTTGGTTGCCTCAGATCCTGCCCGCTGGAACCATTATTTACCCAGCGCCTTGCTCGCCTACCGGGTAAGCTATCACCATGTTATCAAAATGTCCCCATTCAAAGCCCTGTATGGGCGGGCCCCACGACTACCCAGTATCATCCAGCCTCTGTTCGAAGCCTCCACTCCTGAGAATGCTGATTTAAATATGAGGGCCTTGGCGATGAAATTGTCCAGCTCAAAGCCCAAGCCACTCAAGGCATGGTTATCACCACTGGAAGAGAGACATCCTGATCAAATCTCAGATGACCCTCCTTACCAGAATTTCAACAAGGTGACCTCATTCTCTTTTATCATCATCGACCTGGAGGCCAACAGAACAAGCTTGACGTACTGTGGTCTGGGCCCTACAAAATTATACACAAGGTGAGGTCTGAGTACTCCATTGCTGACATCAATCAAGGGACTGTTGTAAACCGAGTGCATGCTCAGTTCCTCCGGCTGTACTCCCCCCTCTGACAGGATCTTGAAGGGGGCCTTGTCAGGATTTGAGATAACAATTGTCTCAAATTCCCATCTTCTGAATCTGGCCGTGCTGAATCAGTCATTGAACCCAGCCAAGACAAAACTTTTTCAGGATCATCCTTACCTTGTACTGAGTCACGTGGAGCGGGCTTTCCACCTTCTCAGTCAGGTGAGTGATAATATCCATTGAGGACGCCTCAAGGAGGCCATTCCAGAAGGTTAGTAAAGATCCTGACTGGATGAGGCTCCGAAGATCCCAAAGGCATTGAGTCTTAACGCACCCTACAAATATTGAAGCATTTTGATTTAATAAAATATTTGGTAAACTAACCCAAAAATCCCGTTTCCTCTTCGGTGCTCTTTTCCAATTTTCCAGCTTTGAGCCACCGCGAACCCCTAGCGCCAGTCTGAGGAACTAAAGCTAAAAACATCCCCTTTGATTTTAGGATGTTGTAACAGATAAACTTACACTGTAAAATGGGCCAATGTGGCGGATAGCCATCTGTTAAAAATACGTTATTTTAGAATTTGGCAGTTGATTGCCACCACTACTAAGTATAATGAATAACAGGATAGATATATACAACTTCATCATGGAGGCCATAATTGAAGCAAATATTAATGGGAATTGTCTAGTTAATAATATCAGACCCAACGCATGGCTAAAATCATAGATATACTTTACGGGGATATAGGCGGAGATGGAAAGGCAACCAAAGCAGATAGTTTATAAACTTCTGACAACAAAACCAAAGGTGGGCAGAGAGAGAAGATATTAGAGGAGAGATAGTGCGTAGGATTGCTAAACTAAATATCTTGAGATTTTGCTGATATAGAAGAGAGTTAAAGAGAATTTTTATAAGACTGGGTGGTAGTAAGACATTACTTATAACAAAGAGATTTATTGTGTAAACCTTTTTTATTTTAGCTTATTTTTATCATACAAATGGACGTCAATTATCATATTGCTATCCCGTTGCATTAGTGGTATTTAGTTCCTGTGCAACCTTCTACAGACAATACACACCTATTTGCACCTATCTGCCAAAAACTTGATAAAATTGAACTACAGGAGGCCACTAATTCACTGACAAGACTTGAAAAATACCAGAGCTATATAAAAATATTCTATCATAAGCAACAAATCAACGCATTATCTGTGCAAAGATTTAGTGGCCTCCAGGTAAAATACACCAGGAAGCCCAATGAGACATTAGACATAAAGTTACCCCTTTTAACTTTGGAATTCCCAGATGAGAGGAGTGACTTATCAATATCAGTATTTTGTAATCTTCATTGAACTAGAGATGTCACAATAAGGAAGATCAATTATTTTTTACTCCTAGCAGCTTATTTTCATTATGAAGTGACTCCTTAGAGGTACCAACTGTTTGTCAGCACCCAGAAAACGCTAATGATCATGTTCTTCTATCTACAAATCCAAGAACTATCATATGAACTTTATCTGGAATACCTTGATTTAACCAACACTGGTCTCACCAGGTGACTAAGCTTACGCCAAATGTGATGAATAGCTTGTCTCTTACGTCCAACCTTCCATCCACAATCTTTTGCATGTACTGGCCACTACAACATTGAAATCAGCTACATAATAAAATTTACTCAGGCACAGCAGAACGTAAATTGTATCCTACCAGAACGTTTCAGTGATGCCTTCACAGAGGTTCAAGGGCAAAAAACAAGTGCAAGGACAAATTACTAAATATAACACAGCATAGATCAATTTGTAATTCATCTAAACAGGGAGCTTCTGTGGACGCTGGGAGATCTCATAATCAGTAGATGGCTGACCATAGAATGGATTTTCAGAGAAAATATTTATGGGCTAATACTAATCGTTTCATGCAAAAAATTACTGAATGATCATGGGGATTGAAACCGCAATGTCATGCATTTGAGATTGTGTTATGACCAATGACTGACACATTGTGATCAAGATTTTAACTGTGGCTGGTATTTTCGACTTCAGGGAAAAATGATCAACTCCTTTCAAATGGAGATACCAAATACCTCATTTTTTGACCTTAGAACATGGGCGACTTCTCTGTCACCTTGGCTCACTAGAAGTAATTGGGAAATCATTTCATATTTGACCTTTAACCCTACCATTATCCAAGTCAATAGAGTATGTTGATGTAAAGAACAAACTAGTCGCATTACGCCAAGCCAATTGTAAATTATGACATGAGTGCAAGTCCCTCTGTGACCAGCTAGAAGATGCAACAAGTCAATTTTGAGTTGTCAACTATCGAAATAATGACTGAAGAGCATCCAAGATAATATTTCAAGATGCTTCTTTGCGTTGAACAAGGATTGGATGCAGAGAGAATTCTTTAAGAGCCACCGCCAAGAAATTGGCAAACCTAATAGAAAATCAAGTAATGCTGATGTTACATTAATAAAGATAAAGGTGATGAACTTTCCAAAGAACTCTTTTGCAAATCAGAAAGGCAACATAAACAGGTTAGCGTATAGAAAAGACTTGGGAGATGGAGGCTTTGTCTCCCCTAAAGGGGTTTCTCAGTAGTCACGTTGATGCTGATTAAAGAAGCCTCAACATAACACAAAGCCGCTGGCGGAACTATCTCCATACCTTGACCTATTTAATCCTTGCACGAGTTCAAAGAGATAAAAAATAAACTAAGGCATTAAGAACCTTACAGCCCATAATAGGACAAAAATTTATATTATAATTTTATCCCTATTTCTACATGATAGAAACAAATATGTCTTTTTCAAAGCAAAAAACTAGGTTACTGTAGAGAGAGCCTTGGATGATGTAATTGAAAATATAGATTTCCACTTTAGAAATTGAGAGCTCTTACCTGGTCAACTGTTGCCTTTTGTATAGCTGGTTACCTATCAAGAAGCTACATTCACTGTACTGAAGATATGCACAGAAACTGAGAAGATGGTTTGATGAAAGGCGAATTACTTTTCCAGCAGCTCTCAGCTAAACAAGCTCTACTAGATTGCTTACTGAATTTATTTAAGGTACGCTATCCAGGAGATGGATACTACCAGTGATTTAAAGAGCTAAAAACGTAAATTAAAAAAATATAATAAAGTCAAAACGAGACAAATGGATCCACTCAAACTGACACAAAACCAAAGCAAATAATACCAACCAAGTTGAAAGTTCAAACAAAAATATAACCATGGGGGAGGTTGAAAGGGGATCAGGAGGGTCTTTGTCCTCATCTGGGGGGCATGTAATGGCATAAAGCTGTGAGCACTGGCGCGGGAACATTATGTAAATGGGGGCTGAGATACAGAGAGGTGCTTGCAACTTAATGTGTGCGGTGAGGAGGGCAGAAATGTAGGTTGTAATGGCTTTCTCAGCCTCAAGGCGTAATTTAAGTAGGGTGGCAATGGTTGCAAGGTTATTGAGTGTAATGTGGGACTTTGGGATAAACTTTGCAACTGCCACAACTTTCTAAACTGATGTATGTGCCACCTGATAGTAGTGCAGATGTTCTTGATTTCTCTTTTTAGTACACTAAGAAGCCCATATGCTAGTAGGGGCTGGAATACTCTTTGAAGATGATGTTAAAGTCTTTATTGAAGACAGCAGTAAATCCACATTGTGATCTTTTTAACACTATGGCCTAATTATTACAAGCGGCGTTCCCATGCTCAAAAAGGCCAGCTACCTATGACAAATATCAGCTACCTTTAGACCTTCAAAAATAGAGCCAAAATAACTAACCTCAGTAACAAATCCACTGAACTTGATCTCTTACCTCCAAAAAAACCTACCAAAATCTCTCTCAAGAGTGTGCACATAAACAAATACTTGGAGATGCGACAGCCATCAGAAGGCCTGCCACAAATGTTACCAAATTGGCTATTCACCGTCTACTGTCCAACCAAACATCAAGTAAAGTCATGTAAATTACTTTAAATAACCTGGAAAAGATTGAAATGAGTAAAGGGAGGATGCTTTACTTCTGCTAAGTTGACCCCAACAGTCAATTTAGACACAATGAAAGTTTTTATGATAAGCCTGGCGCATCCAACAATGATCTGTTTTAGAAGGCTACCAATAATGTACAATGATGACTTGCTCCCAAGTGAAGGAGGCCGCCGGCCAGAAAGCTTGCTGAGAAATTAAAAACCTTATGACCATCATAAGATAGAATGTAATCTGATGGGCTTTTATGCCCTTCGACATATGTATTGTCTCTCAAAAGGTGACTTAGTTATAATTATAGAAATGATTTCTAAGGAGAATCTCCAGATAGTATTTAAAATAAAAACTTTATTGATGAAAAAGTCTCACTTAATGTATGTGTATTATCTAATTATGATTCTTCAAATTACAACTGTGCCTACTGCAATATCTTTGTATTAAGTAATAATATTGGCAAGTTTCTTCCTGCTTGACATCACTTCTGAGCAAATTTTGAAAACAAGTCAAATTTCCACCACCGCTTCATCACACAAATCTCCTAATTTATGTCCTTGGATCCACCACCTGCTGCCCCAGTATGGGGCAGCGGTGCTTCACCCACTAGCGTTTACTACCCAGTAGGTAAACGCATGCATACTGGCTCATCCAGTCAACCAAATACATCCAGCCGCTATTTCCCTTCAAGGGACTTAGCACTCCATATCACACAAGTCCACCCAATGCGCCTTCACCTCCTAGCACTACCCCAATACAATATTCACCTTTGCCTCCGCGTTGAGTACAGATGTCTCTTCTTATATGCCAACAAATCAATAATTGAGCTGGCAATGGCCACTTTTGCGCCAGCAGGGTTTACTGACTTCCTTCCTTGCAATGGCTATTTTTAATATTGGATTTCCCACCAAAGAAGACGCAGCTGCTGCTGCATCTACGCTATTAATTTATAAAATACCCCCATTACCACCACCCAAACACGCCTCCCAGATGATACCACACTTGTGGTAACTTTTGCAAACCTCCCCTCACACCTTCCTCCTCAAACACTTATGAGGAGTTGATGTTGGGTTGTCCACTTAAAGCGAAAACCTTATCCTCCAACTTATTGTCCCAAGTGGTGCAGAACTCCTCGAAACACTTCAGGCAATGGCCACCATTATCCTTGTAAGCTGAACATGGACCAGCATATCCCACTGCATGCATATATCTCATCTGTACCCAACCATTTCTTTTGGGCCCACACCATCCTCGGTCTCACAATATGCCCCCTTTTCTATGGATTGGACCACACCAAAAATACATGTCAATTTAATTCACACCCTGTGAACACGGCCAACTCCATCCATAAGGCCACAACAACGGCATTAAAGTGGAGATTTTGGCTGTTCCCGCCCCACAGGCCATGAGCTCAAATCAGAAACAAAATCAAGCACCTCAAACCTAAGATAGCTAATGCATACCCACTCCAACCAATCAGGAGCAGGATTGGAACCATGTTCAATCCAGAAGATCTACTACCCAAAACCTACCCAACCAAAATCACCTACCACCCAATTTTCCTTAATCAACCAAAATACCTGGAAATTATTGAATGTATTAAAAGAATCAAGTGAATTTGTCCCACCACCAAGTTATCCAATTGATCTAACACCTTATCTAATTCAGACTTTGATGCCACAGCCCCAACCAACTAATATGTCTGCAAACTCAGAGCCTTTTTCCAAAGTGACCACCAGCTTGCTGAGGTCACTACGTCTCACCCAATTATACCTGTACTTGTAAAATGTGTGCAAAATCCATCACAGAATAAAAAAGGGCTTCACCAAACATCATTCCCAACCCAAGTTTCCTCCTACTGCAAAAGAGGAAATCCAACAACTATATGAAACTGCCACCACCGCTGTTAAGCATGTCGCTGAATTGGCAGAATATTCCCCATCCAAATGCACCACAAGAGTTTATACTGCAAAATTGGAACAACCTCTCAACGCCTGCATCCAGGCTGACACTATGTTTCCAAACTCATAGTGGCTTAATTTAGGCCCACATTGTCAATAACAACAACTATTTACTTCACCTCAACTCTCATCCCACGAATGTCCCAACCTCCCTGCTCTCAGCAATAATCCGCCTCTACGATGCTGAGCCTGAGGATGACCCGCCTGATCCCCCCTCCCCTCCAACATGATGGGATAAGCAGCTCGCCGCTGTGCCACCTGGTAGGTTATTTTCTTATTTCCTTTTGTGTTTCGCTGCTAAAAAAGGGCGGTCAATTCATGTTTTAATTTTTTAGTCAGTTTAGTTTGGAGTATTAGTTTTGGTATTGTCCATCCCCTGGTCATCTTGCCTCAGTCAAATGAAAAATATTAATATTGGAAAAACCTTTCTTTATGATCAACATCACTTTTGAGCAATTTTGAAAAAAATTACTTTTCCACCGCTTCCTCACTAAACCAATTTTCTATTTCATGTCCTTAGATCCACCACCTGCTGCCCCTGTGTGGGGCAGCGGTGCTCCACCCACTAGCATTTACTGCCCAGCAGGCAAATGCATGCGGACTGGCTCATCCAGTCTGCCTAGTACATCTGGCCGCTATGTCTCTCCAAGGGATTTAGCACTCCACCATGCACAAGCATACCCAACCTGCCCCCACCCCCTAGCTCTACCCCAATCCAAAATTTTCTTTTGCCTCTGCATTGAGTATGGACATCTCTTCCCATATGCTGACAAAGCAAATAATTGAGCTGGCAACGGCCAACTTTGCGCCATCAGGATTTATCAACCTCTTCCCTTTCAAAGGTATTTTGATATTAGATTCCCCACCAAAGAGAACGCAGCTGCTGCAGCAGTTATGCCATTAATATAAAGATACCCCAATTACCACCACCCGAACATGCCTCTCAGATGACACCACACTTGTGTTAACCTTTGCAAACCTCCCCTCACACCTTCCTCCTCAAACACTTTATTAGGAGTTGATGTTGGGGTTCTCCACTTACAGTGAAACCCTATCCTCCAATTTACTGTTCTGAGTGGTGCTGTGCACCTAGCGGCACCTCAGGCAATGGCCACCATTACCCCACACCAGCTAAACATGACCCAGCACATCCCACCATGTGTTATATCCCATCTACACTTGATTATTTCTTTTGACTTGTTTTGATAAAGGCTGCACAGTTTGCCCCCTCTGCCATGAATTGGACCATTCCAAAAATCATGTTAATACAATCCAGCCAATGAGAAAGCATCCAAACCCACCCATGAGACTTCACCTTTGGCTTACAGTTGGTGATTTTGGCTGCCCTCATCCCCTCTGGCTGAGCACCCAAAAATCGGCAAAACCTTACAACCAAAACCCAAGCTGCCCAATTTTCTCAAAATCCAACCCATTGGGAGCAAATTTGGACCCAAACTAATCCAAACAAACTCCTGTTCCAAAACTTACCCAACCACAACCACGTCTCTCTGAATCAATCCCACTTAACCAAAACCCCTGTGACTTATTGGATGAAGTAGCCAAATCTGGTGAAATTGTCTCACCTCTGGATTTTCCAATTATTTTAGAACCTTTCCTGTCTTCAGACTTTGATACCCCATCTCCACCCAAAAGATATGTCCCCAAACCCACCGCTACACCTTTCCTGAGCGACCATCAGCTTGCCAAGGCCGTGGTGGCCTCACCCAAAAATTCACTACCTGCATGATGCCAATGCACTCTCTGTTACTGAATCTAAGGAAGGGATACACGTCACCCAATAAACCTCCCGATTTCTCTGAAGTTGCAAAAAAGGAAATCAAAAGATTAACTGAAACTGCCACCTTGGCTGTCAAGCAAGCTGTTGCACTGGCAGAATTTTCCCAAACCATACATATTACCAGAGCCAATATTAAAAAATTCGCCCAGCTTCCAAACTCATGCATACAAGCCAAACACCATGTTGCTGAACTTCTGGAAGCTTTTCTCCAAGCATAAATTGCTAATGACGATCTCAACAATTGTCTACCTCACCTTGACCCTCATCCTGCGGATGCCACAACCCTCTTGCTCTCAGCATTGATCTGCCTCTTCAATAATAAATCTGAAATTGATTATCCGCCTGATTACCCTCCACCCCTGCCATAGTCAGATAAGCAGTTCACCACTGCTTCACCTGGTAGGTTGTTTTATCTTTTTTATGTGTCTCGCCTCTTGTTTAGAGCATTTGATTCATTTTTTCAGTTCACTCTTTTAGTTTTGTTTTAGTAATGTTTGTCTCTTGGTTTGCTTACCTCAGTAAAGTTAAATTTAAATATAAATATTGGCGCAATTATTGATAAAGAAGCCCCATTCTATCACGTCTATAAAACCGGTGATCAAACCACTGCAAAAGCCAAATGTCAAGAACTGTATGTATGGCACAGCAGTCCTGAAGATTATCATGTCCAAAGAAGCGTATATTTCTCTGCCTCTCCAATTTGGATTAATTGCCATGTTATTCCCTACATTTGTGCTTCTCATCTAAAATTATAATATGCTAATTGTAGCAGCATTTTAATATTTTAATGTAATTAATTATTTATAAGAAAAACAAACTACTTTAGCCAATGGATACTGTCTAAAATACATCAAACAGCATCCCAAGGGATACATCCCGTACTTCCCATATAAATCTTGCATATTGGTATGTAGGGCTCCATCTGTATTGATAACTAAGGAGACTCAGAGCTCAATTCAACCATATTCATGAGTACAAAGGGTCACATCATTATCAAATGCAACGTGGTAGTACCCTCTGGACACCAGGAAATAGTGGTCACCAAACTTAAAAGTGTAAATACCTGGAAAGGCTGTACAGTGAATTAAACATGCCATATCTGTGTTCTAACTTAAAACCTCACGTGTCCCCTAGTATGATATTACTAGTACATGGAGTAATAGAAATCTTACCAGCAAACATGAAGAAGGAGCCCATGAAGGTGCAGACACCAAGTAGTAGCTTTATTATACCTGACTCTTTTTAATAAAATTCATAAATAATTTGGGTATAAAAACTTTGGTCTTCATAGTGAGACTTCATTGATCATTTTGACAATTCTTACAAGGGAAGGCCTAGTAAGATTGGATGAAAATTATAAGGGTCAAGCGTTTGTCATGTTAAAAGATACCATAAAACGTTTGCTACCGTTGACCATGACTTAGGCTGTGCCCATGACGTCATTCATTTTCTAGATATGAATGACCATGCTTTTACAATAACGTCTGATCTACTTCTCACGCGCTGCAAATGAGTCATTTCTGAAGAAATAGAGAAGCTAAATAAACAAGGAATGTTAAAGCCTTCAAAGTGTCCTTAGACTTCTCCAGTACTGATTATCAAGAAAACATTATTAAACAGGTATGAAAAACTAATTAATATTAAACAACATGTTAAAGATTCTTATCCTCTACCAAGGATTGATGACACTTTGGAACGCTTGGGAGGTGCTAGATACTTTTTCGCCATTAATTAATCTTGGGATACTGGTAAAATCAAATTTTTCAGATCATGAGAAGAGAATTGAATGATAATCAATTTTGGGGATTATTCTAACCTATCCAAATGACCTAGGCTTTGAAACGCTCCAGCGACATTCCAAAGGGCTATGAACACCAACCTCAGTGACCTTGAGCTTTTCCGAGTCCTTTTATAATTGAATAATAATAAAATTTTCTCTAAATTTAATCAGAGCACATAGAACACCTAGAGGAGATTTTCCAACAGCTTGTTGCTGAAAAGTTTATAGTAAAAACCAAAAATTGCATTTTTCAAAAAGCAACTAGAATATAACAGTTTTGTAATAGTCCCATTGACTTGCAGTCTTAGCCCACCAAGACTGACGCTATCTGAAAAATGGCAGTCCAAACAAAAAGTGCAATGTATAAATGTTTTTAGAGGTGGGTATATACAGATGCTTCATACCTAATTTTAACTGCATTAAAGGGCCACTATCTTGGATTCTTAAGAGTATGCGCCATTCGCCTGGATGGAATATTTCCAACACGCCTTTAAAACCTTTTAGACAGCCTTGATCAGCACCCCAGTGTTACGGATCCAGACTTTGAGAAACTATATTGCTAACTACCGCTTCTCTATCAACATAGGAAAGGTACTCTCACAGTGGTATGTTGATGGCATGAAACACTTGGTCATTTAATGCAACCGGAGCTTATATAGTACAATTAAGTCTATATCATCACCAAATGGAGGTGTTTAGCCGTGATATACCTTCAGGAATCATTAGAATCAGGAAAACATGAGTATGATTTGAACATGACCCAAATCACAACTCAATAAAAGAAGCTCCACCAATACAATGAGTATTGAGACTGGCTTGAATAATGAACTTTCAAAAGGGTGAAAAGAAGCTCAAAGCTTGAAAGAATCTTCCAATTCAACTAGCAAAGGCACCAAATCAGCTGGTGAAGATCATGCCACTCAGAGGTCCACAGAGTCTACCACCCTGGCAAAGGATAGTCAGTTTCAAAAAAAGCCTATGCATCCTGCCACATCGCCTAAAAAGTCTCCTTGCCTGACTCAATCCTATCACTCCAAGCTCCCCTTAGGCAATCCTGAGTTTCTTGGAGGCCAAAAGATTTCTCCATATTTTGAATAATAAAGATACCTTCAAATTTTCTAGTTATCTTTGCTAGTAGTCTTTTTTGTCCATTCACAATCAGAGTTTGCCTCTGCATTGTACTCTCACTGAGAGATATTTGCCTTAGAGAACACAATCCCTACGAGTTCCACAGGAGCTGCGTTTAACTAATAATCAAACAACCTTCAAAGCCCTGACCTTCAGAGAGAATGACGATTCTAACAAACTGGTGTTCCTTGCCAGGTCCTTCTGAGGCTCTTAGTAAATACCTACCTTCCGTATGAATAACGCCAGTAAAGACAGACCTCCCAACATGGCGGAGAATATGAGTTTGACCCAATGGGTCTCTATCAATAATCAAGAGGTATCATTATCTCAACCCTTGATAACTTGGGTTCTGCATGATCATGACCTTAACTATTTTAATTCCTTATTAATCCACCTTTTAAATTCAGGCTCCTAATAGCTCTCAAACAATTTGAGCTTCTAGGAGAAATTTTAACCCCTGATGAGAAAACTAGCCGTAGAAGCTCTACCTGGACTATCTAAATGCGCTAATTATATTCCTCTGCAGAGCTTTCAAGCAATGATGTAGGAGCAATACATACGGATTCATACCTACAGATATTTGTGCATCCTGCCTTACACCATCACATGCAGCTGCTCACACTCTATCATATGGAGATGCAGCGACAGCTAGAGTTGACCCACCAGATAAACTCCCAACTTTTTAAATTATATGACGCCGCCTCTAATTTTGGATGAGATAATTGGGATGCCATATTGAACAATAATTAGGAGATTAATGGAACCCAACGTCACCTGGCACAGAATGACACTGGATTCATCCAGTACCTACAGAGTGAGTTCACCCAAAGGATGGTTAGACTAACAACTGACATGGACAAAGAGTGGTATGTGCCTTATCCACCCTTCTTGATGAATTGCTGAAGATGACCAAGAAATTTATTTTTGACTTGTCAATTGTTCAGCTGGATTCAGGAGCTGAGAAAACGACACACGATGATTCCAACTCTAGAAGTCATGGTGCAACACAAGACTTTCAAAGAAACGGGGTCCAGTAGAAGAGAAGGAGAGAAAGGGGCCCCTGGTCCTGGAGGTCCTCGAGGTTCTCCTGGCGCCCCCTCCCCTGCTTTAGTTTTTAATAAAAACCATTAAGCCCAGCTTAAAGTTTGAAAAAGACAACTATTACTGGTGGCCCAAGGAGCCGAGATGACTATCAGGTGAAAACATCTAGATTCTAATTTGCCCTTCCTCTCCTTGTACAACCAATATGTGGATTACTGGCATCTGCTTCAATCCGATCGACTCCAAAATCAAGCAAATCGCCACATTGAGTGGTTGATTGCCTGGATTTAAACGATTTAGTCTAAACAGGAAGCTCTCACCATGTAACTGGCCTATCAGTAAAATGAATCAAGAATCTACGTTGAACTTTAGATTTAAGGCGCCTCTTAAGTACATCAATGAATGTTACGCCACTATTCAGGATGATAAGGATGAGATCTGCCATCAATTTGATAGGGCTATCCCAAATACCAATATAGGCGCCATGGAGCTCACTGACTCAGAACATTCACCCTCTCCAGATGTTCACGTCTTCTTCAAACTCGTCAATTATTTCAAACCTACCTTTAAGAAGCAGTCTGTCCCTGAGGCTGAGATAATATAGTCATATCTCTTTATATATGAGGGCGTAATGGAGTTAGCTACTAAATGACAGAAATGCCAGCACATACAAACTTGTCCGGATGGCAAAGCATGATAAAATAATGATGCCTTAACTCAAGACATGAACCATGTGGGCAGCCATTAAGGATTCTCTTATCAAAGAATTTGGCATTAACATATCCCTTTATAACTGCAAGCAGGCATTTATGCATATTCTCATGAAATGAGGGTAAAACTTATGTCAAATTTTCTAAAAATTTCTATCATGAAGCACAGGCGTTGGCTTCCTGTGACTGGGTTACCTTGGATGATGCCATTTAAGCTGTCCTCTCCGCTTACAACACAGTATTAATTTTGGTACTCTATTTTCAGAATGCCAAAAAGATGTTAAATCCATCTTCAACATTAAATAGTTAATAAAGGAAGTGCCAAGCCAGAAGTACGCCAAGCTCTGAACAAGGGGAATTATACCAACATCCATGTCATTGAGCGCTTTCAGAGATCAAACTACTTTGCAACCCATGCTCATATTGCATAATCTTTAACTACCAAGAAAGTTCCTATTAGAAGAAGCAAGCTGATAAGTCAGGAAAAGAGGAGTCAGTTTAGGGCGCGAGGCACCCTCTGCCAATGATGCAACACCTCAACCTCAACCTTCTGATGCCCTGTGTGCTAAGTCTATGTTCTGGAGAAGCCTGATGAACTGGACATTTCATATTCTATGATTTTGAATACAGACTTATCTTCCTCTAATTCTTCCTTTTCTATACCTCTACCTCCAGTAAATTCATTTTACCTGGTTCCATACTTTATCACCAAAGCTACTCAATTAGATGTTGTTGTCCACAAGGTGAAGATCTTGGCCATCATTAACACTAGCTCTTTCATTAAAGTCATTTCCTCTCAGCTGGTTAAACGGATTAAGGTTGCACCAGTCCAGAAACATCCCTAGATTATGGAACGGCGGGACCACATTGTACCCACTCCCTGGAATCCTTCTCCTCCTTGCCTCTTCAATTTGGCTCTCTGGTTGTTATGGCTCCTGGCATTGTTAGTTTTGATGGTTACGACTTGCTTATTGGCATCCAGATCCTAGTTGAATTCAAAACTCAAATAAGTCACAAGAATTTGTGTTTTTCTATTTTTATGTACCGCATCCCTCTGGTTGTGAAAGACGCTCCTAAGAAGAAAGGGAAGAAGAAACCCTAATTTTGCCTAAGAAACACCCAGACCACATTAAATGGCTAGAGTATCATATAATTGGATTAAAAATATGTTGTCGCCTTCCAGCACAGAGGCTTGTAAGGAATGACTGTGCATGCACCTAACCACGTAGTCATACCACCTAAATCGCAGATCCTAGTGGAGACTGGTCTCAAAGCTATCATACAACTGGACCACTTTTGGAAATTCAAGGAGAGAGTAATCTGGCCATCAGAAAATTCCTTACTTTTCTGAAGTGCTGGATTTCGCTTACCAAGGTCCAATGACTGTCTTAATATTCAATTTTACTGATCAGCCAATGCAGATAACTCAGAATAGACCCATCAAATATGTGCATATGTTGCTCATTGACCAGATTGAGTCCATCCAAGGATGTGAAGACTTGCTAGAGCTATTGATGGAAAAAATACTACAAAAGCCAGAGTTGAAGTGGAAATTGGCAACATGCTTATTTACGAACAATGACAACAGGCTGACGCCCTAATAGAAGCATATGTCAATATTTTCTAAACTGTCCCAGATGATTTTGGGATGATGAAGGGGGTGCAACATAAAGCGCTTACTGGTGATGCTCCTCCAATTAGCGTCCAACTCTATTGGAAGTCTAAAGTCAAGGCAGCTCAAGTCACAAAAGAATTAAATAACTATTGGATGCTGGGCTGCTAAAACCATCTCAGAGTCCCTGGGTCTCGCTTTTGTTGCTTGTGAGGAAAAAGATGGGGTATATCATGTGGTAATAGATTACCAACATCTGATTTTCATTATTTAGAAAGATAGCTACCCAATACTTAGGATTGATGACTCCTTAAGCCTCTTAGCTGATCCCAATTTTTTTCTGTAATGAATCTTGCTAGCAGGTACTGGATAATAGTTTTTGCGCCAGATGACCAAGAAAAATGAATGCTTATAGAAAGTGAAGGTTCATTAAACCCACTCACATGCCTCAGGTGATGTAAATGCCTTAGCCACATACAGCAGGTCATGGGCTGCCTGTTGCAGGACCTAAAAAAGTCGTGTGCTGGTAATCAGGATGATGTGACTGTGTTTTTGTGCATGTTTGGCCAGAATGTTTCCCACTTGAAAGTTTGTTTGAATGACTGCATGTTGAGTAATTGACTGGACCTAATTGTCAGATATTTGATAATGACATAATAATGTTAACATGCTTAATTTATTATGGATTATATCGGATATCAGTAATTATGAATCAGGAATAACCTAAATGTATGCAAAACTTAAGATTTGCAGCCTAGCAATATCACTTGATAATATTCAACTATGATCACATGAGCTCGAGGGCTTTGTTGGTTAGATTGAACTTAAAATTAAGTTTCAACTAAATGACTCAAGCACGTGGGCTTTGTTGGTCTATGTCAAAATCAGTTTTTAATGTTGGTCAAGTTTTTGATCAATTAATTACTAATTAATGGTAAAAATCGCCTTGGTATGTGCTGCTGATTGCTTGTGAAAGAGAATAAGTTCAGCTATTTGCAGATGTGTCTGAAACGTTGTTTTGAGAATATTGACTTTATATACACCAACCCTGAGGCCATGAAAGATGCCCTGAGTCAAAGTATTTGTAGACCCTCAAATGAACAATTATGTGTTCCTCTGGCCAAGTGCCATTGAAAATGAGACGTCATGGGTAAGATGTGGGTAACAGAACCCTATAAATTATCTCCAAGTTGATACTAATAAAATACAATCAACTACTACTACTAGTTGATAATTTAACTTATAATCGTTTTGCGTTTAATACTTTAGATTGTATTAAGCTGAGGATTTACTTGAGATCATTATGATCAGGGCAGCGTGCCATTGTCCAAGTAATGACAGGAGAATACAAATTTGAAGTGCTATTACCAAGGACTTATATCTTGAACTATAGTCACCATCTAGTCTATTGCCATCATACAATAGACGTACAAAACTCCATCATACTGCAGAAGAAGAACCAGCCATCTGAAGAAGACCAAAATTCAACACTGCACTCTGCCGTGGTAAAATTTAAAGCCCGCCAAATGTCTTTTTTCTTAACTAAAATGAGATTCCTCAGACATAAGATCACCTGCAAAGGAATTTCACCCTTGCCTGACAAGGTGACTGCTAATAAAAAGATAACTCAACCCAGCAATTTGTGTGACATTTAGGTTTTCCTCAGCACAGCAAACTACCAACAATTTATACCACACTTTACTGAGATCAACGAGCCACTAACATATCTCCTCCATAAAAATGCTCCTTTCCAATGGGAGGATTCCCAGAAGCAGTCATTGGATATCTTACAAAAATTCCTGACTATGGCTTCTATTCTGGTACATCCTGAGTTTGATAAATCCTTCATTCTATTTACTGACGCTAGTGATATGGCTGTGGTGCCATTCTGGTCCAACTGGATGCAAGCCATGTTGATCACCCCATAGCGTACTTTAGTAAGATGTCAACTCAAGTGGAATGAAATTACAGCATAACCAAATTTGAGTGTCTTACCATGTTATTGGCCATCAAAAATTTCCTCCTTTTCTGTACAGGAATTAATCCACCATAGTGACAGACCACGCCTCACTACGGTGGTTACAATAGATGAAAGACACAGATGAACGATTATCCCAATGGGCCCCTAAGCTCCAGAATTATGACTTCTCTATAGTTCACCGTGCAGGGATGGTACACCTAAACGCCAACGATTTGTCCTGATTGACTATCCTGGCCCTTTATGCTTCCAAAGAGGACAGGATATACTAGCTCATTGCAAAAGTGAAATAGTGGAGCCATGAGCCGTCATTGATGCAACATCACTTAAAGCAGATGGCTGTTCAGACTCATGTTTAAAACAAATTATTGTAAAAGCAGGTTGGGACATCTTGGCTACCTTATGTCTGACCCTCTGCTCAGACAAAATCCGCTCTGGAGGCTCATGTTGCTTTGGGTATAGCGCAGTGAAGAAAACACATCAATGGCTGAGAGACTGCTGCTACTAGGAAGAAGTGATTGAGACAGTCCAGGATGTCGTTGACTCATGCTTCACTTGTGAAAATCAGAAGCCACATAATCCTCTATACCAACATCATACCATAGGTTCTACAGCCCCGTTTTCCACGATTAGCATTAACTTTTACTGAACCTACTCCTATGTAATATATGGTCACCGTTTTATTATTTTCGCGGTTTATTACTTTACAAAATGCCTTGAGGCTATCTCAGTTGCCTCCCCAACTTCTAAAGTGACCGCATCTTTCTTGCTAAAGCAGGTCAAGTCGCCACATAAGTCCCAAGGTGCTGCTATCTGACAAGGGTACCAATTTTAATTCCAGAATGGTTGCTGATCTTACTTCTCTAATGGTACTTA
Source organism: Massospora cicadina (assembly GCA_022478985.1). Taxonomy (NCBI): domain Eukaryota; kingdom Fungi; phylum Entomophthoromycota; class Entomophthoromycetes; order Entomophthorales; family Entomophthoraceae; genus Massospora; species Massospora cicadina. The sequence continues at coordinate 205,245 of JAKSZP010014542.1, forward strand.
TCATGCTTCTACGACCCCTTATTATCTGGCTACCAACAGAGCAGTAGAGTGAGAGAATGGCTCCTTAGCTGCCATTCTTCACAAAATGTCTTTCTCTGATTCTTCAAGATGGAACGAATACTTACTGGTGTCCTTATTAGCGTATCATGTTAGCTATTATCAAATCATACAAATAAACCTTTTTGAGCCCTTTATGGGCAAGAAGCAACTTTGCCCTCTAGTGTGCAGCTTATACTCGAAATTTCTGCGCCAGAAACCACTGACCTATCCTTGCTAAGGTTGGCTTACAATTTAGTAAGATTACAAGAGTTAGCTGCTAGATCCGTGATTACTGTTTAAATAGAAATATGATCAATGGAACGCCTGATGTCCAGTCCTGCCTAATTTCTAATTAGGGGACCTCATCCTACTTTACCATTACCAGCCTGGGGGGTGATTAATAAGCTTGATACTCTGTGGTCAGGCTCATACTGGTGATTTACCATTGGGGTCCTATATATTTAATTGCTTCTGTGAAGTTGGGCGCCATTGTATATCATGTGCATTCTAGATTCCTCCAAAATTATGTCCCTCCTTGGCAAGTTCTTGAAGGGGGCATTATTGGGAATCATTAGAATTGGGCAAACATGAGTGGGATTTATATATGATCCAAATTACAACTCATTTGAAAAAAGCTCCATTAATTCATTGAGTATTGAGACTGGTAATAATACTGAACTTCAAAAAGGGCGAAGGGATGCTCAAACCCATATATTCTCTAATTCAACTAGAAAAGGCACTGAGCCAGCTGGTAAAAATCTTGCCACTTGGAGGACCGTAAGATTTGCTACCTTGGAAAATGAGAGTTGGTTTCAAAGAAAGCCTAAACAACCTGCCACTTCATCAAAGGGGTCTCCTTACCTAACTAGATCTCAACTATTACTCTAAGCTCCCCCTTGGCAATCCTGAGTACTTTGAAGCCTATAAAGATCTCCTAATTTTGACTAATAGATACCCTCATATTTTCTAGCTATTTTCACTAGTAATTATTTTTTGCCTGTTCCACAAACAGAGATTTCCTCCTCAAAGTACTTCCTTTGAGAGATAAATGCCTTAGGGAACACCATCCCTAAGAGATTCCGCTGGAGCCACGTTTAACTGATAATTGAACAGCCTTAAAGGCCCTGCCCTTAAAAGAGAATGACGAATTGCAGTATATATACTTAGAAGAATTTGGCATACTTCATGGAGTGAATTTTAAGGTTGTTATCCAACCATGCATCCATACGCTAGATACAAAATCAATGGCAACAGAAGGATGGCTAGCGCGTTGGTCCCTCAAACTTCAGGGTTACATCTTTGAGTTATTAAATCACCTGTAGTTAAGCACTAAAATGCAGACTTCCGGCCATAGTTACCAACTGTAACTATCATAACGAACCTACTAATTTGAAGTAAAAAAAATGCAAAGTGACAAGAATTCTGACAAACTGATGCAAATGATACAAGTCTTGGACTAGATGAGAGACAATACTTTCTTAAAGATCAACGAGCTGTTTTAATACATGAAAGACTCATCCTAAACTACCAAGACTTTCAGATGACTGGATATAAAAATCAACACTATTAAGTGGTAGGGCACTAGAGGTTACAAAAAAACGATGGAATTCTAAAAGCACAATACTATTGGGAGAGTATACTCTTTAACATCTTTATAACAGTCTTGTACTGTAATAAAGTCTGGTGAAGAAGCTCATCCAAAGAAGACTTCCTACTGGCTGGTTTAAGCCTCAATTCGCATAGCACATGGTATCCACCAATGTTTAGGCCTCTTGCCTACTATTCCAAACCGAGCCAAGTACATCATGATAGCCATCAAAATCCTAACAAGATAGGTAGAATCCTGGTCCATCTAAGACCTAGGTGAAGTAACCACTTCAAAATTTATTATGCAGTGCATTAAACAGTCGCATGGATGCCCCAGTTTTTCCTTATGAGAAGCAGAACTAACTTTACCTTAAACGTTATCCCCATATTGAATGACCTGATGGATATCCGCGGGGTTCTGAAAACATCATATCAACCAGAGTTAGATGGAACTGTGGAGTGCTATACCATACTCTAGTGAATCTTTAGAATACAATAGAACATCCATCATAATGAAACTTTCTTCTCCTCACTGCTGTTTTGTGTATAAAATCAGCTCCCATTCCATGATCAGAAAGAGTTTGTTCCACCTGTTGGTTGGATGAAACACAGACCTGCCTCTAAATTATATTATTGTCTATAAAGTACTTCTTGGATGGAGCCACAGCGTTCTGGCAAAGCTACTTTTATTATAACAAAAAGGTTCCCAATACCTTGCTTGCCATCTCAACATATACAAAACTAATGTCAAAAGAGAGTTGTTATAATCAAATGGTGTAATATGTTATGTCAAAAACCAAAACATCTAATGTAAACCATACCAAAAAAGGTTAGTATAAAAATAGTTAAAATTATGTCGTTCTGTGTAAATCACACATGTTGTGAAATTTTTACAGATATCCTACCCAACAAGCTGAGGTACAGCAACGTTTTAACGCCAAAAACTCTGTCACCTATCAGGCTTCCC